>KK117883.1:307343-382228 GCA_000611955.2 Stegodyphus mimosarum
CACTCTTTCCTTGCAGTATCTGTGTTGCTGTAGACTTTTGCCCAATTGCTGCTCATGATTAAAACGAAGATTTTCTGAGCTCATAAATACCACTCCAACTGTTATGCTTCTCTCTTTCACAGTCCTGATAAATCTTTTTGCTAAGCTTAATTTTAAATATTTTTATTTCTCTATTTTAAAAAATGCAATGACTTAGCTTAAAATTGTGGGACATAGATTGCCCCACTGTATTGTGTTATGTAATGACATATGTTATGCAATAAGATAGGTTGATAAGAATTGACAAGTAATATAGAGATGTCACATTATCAAGGAATTTTGTGATTCTTCAAAAGAATTCCGGTTATCTATTATAACACAGAGTCAAGTTATTTGCCATCACCAGCCCACCACTTTAGCCATGAAAGTTAGTGAATGGTTCTATTAAATTCTCTCTTCATACCAGTTTCATTATTACAACATTTTAGTCAACATGAATTGTGTTCCTGTGTGTGAAGTTAAACTCTCCTGTGTGCCACAGAAAAGCGGCAAACAAGAAAGGTCATTTGTATATGTCATCATAAAGGTTTTCTTCAAAAAATCTAGCAAAACTGTGTTACAAGTCAGTTAAAATCAATGTATGAGAAGTGATGAAAGAAAGAAAAGTGTTGTTTAAATAATCAGTGATTATCAAGTATCAGCATCAAATTCAAAGTATTTGCAACAATAAAACAGTGAAAGAAAATGTGCTTCCATTACATCAGTAGGTGCATGCATTAAATTCAAGGTCATCATCGGTTGCATGACACTTATTTTAACTCCTTGCACACAGCAATGTTTATTCACTTAATTCTTCCATACTTTTGATTTACACCAACAGATGTTGTTTCTCTTTATTACAGGTAGATAATTATTTTCTTCCAGCATAAGTGTGTGAAATTTTAGTTTCGTTATTTATTGATGGTAATATTTTGTTTTAAATAATTTTAAATACAGTATTTTATGACTTACTTATGTTTTAATGTTGTTCTCATATATTCATAGACTCCAACCTTCAGCAAACCTTGTCACTAGTCAACGCGCAAAAGACATTTTTACAACTTTGAAAATGTGCGCGTAACGCATGTTGTAATTAACCATTCATTAATTTTTAATTAATAATTAATTGTAATCAATTTTATTACATTTAAAATCCATATACATATAAAACTGAATAATTAAAAATATACCTTGTAAATTATATGCACATTTAATTAGAAATTTTCTTTTAACTCCTCAAGCATTCACTAATAAAAAGTAATTCAAATCACTACTAATCATAGAAAAAATCAGAAGCTATAAATCATATCTTTATTCTGGATATGATTTCCACAGGGAAATAAAATTTAAATAACCAAGAATAATACATATAAGTATTAAACAAAATACGCATAATTTATGAATGCAAAGATTTATATGTAGCATGCTTAACAAGCTTAAGTTCTGATTTTGAGAATGTTTTTTTTTAACACAGTTCTTCATTTGCCTGCATATTTATTTTTTCAATCAAAACTGCTTCAAGAGTTTTAAGACCTAAATTTGGTCGAAATTCCGTCTGATTTTTTTTAACAATAGAAAAAATTCTTTCGCAAGCTGCATTTGAATGAGGTATTATTAAGACAGCAAGCATTACAGAAGGCAATACTTTGTATTTAATACACCCATTCATATTTTTTAATTTGGCAATTTCTCCCCATGCTATATCAATACGCAAATCTACAATTTCTTTCAAATCATCTACTTGATACATGGAAAATTCAATTTCCACTTGATTAAGACATTTTTCATCAATAATGGATGGAAAAGTATTCATCAAGTAAAGAACAGATGAAAATGAGACTTCAGTTCTCAAGTTGATGTCAGCAACTTCAGCATGTTTTAGAAATGGATCACTTAGTGGAAATTTATCAATTATATATGAACATGCAGTTACAAAAAAAGCTCGCACAGAATTGAAAAATGATTTCACTTCACTTTCATTCAACTTGGCATTTTTTAAATATAGTCTTGTTTCCGCACCAATCACTAAATTTTCATTTTCTTTTTGTTTACTATACTTCTGAAATGGAATAGACATTAGAGTAACGTCTTCATTTTCTTTAGAAATTACTGATGGCTTTACGAATCTAACAAATAAATTCATTAAAAGTTCAAAAAGTTCTCTTCTCAATTTATGTATATAAGGAGCTTGTTGCTGCAAATTAATATTTACTGTTATAAACAAAGGCAAAGTATTTTTCAAAAATAACAAGTACAATTTGGTGGTAGGTGACTGTTACATTTTTTGAATGTTTTGCAATCTCTTTCCTTCATTCTCACTGTTATCTGGTTGATCTCCAAAAAAATTTATCACAGCATCCCACTGTTCCAAAATCCTTGTTATAGATTCTAAAAGAGACAACCATCTTGTACTGCAATATTTCAAAATGTTATGAGATTTTTCATTCTGTCCCAAAATTTGTTGAGCAACTTTGAAGCTATGCTATCCGTTTCGAACTTTTCTCCAAGTAAAAATATATATCTATTATCAACATTTCAATTTCTGAGCCAATTAATTTTTCAGTAGCCTTTTTTGCAGCTATATGCAAGAGGTGGCACAGACAACCTCAGGTGATTATACTTAGTTGATGCATTTTGATAAATGATGCTACAC
The DNA here is from genome assembly GCA_000611955.2 of Stegodyphus mimosarum. NCBI lineage: Eukaryota > Metazoa > Arthropoda > Arachnida > Araneae > Eresidae > Stegodyphus > Stegodyphus mimosarum. The sequence goes on from KK117883.1 coordinate 310,015, forward strand.
CTTTAAACTTTCCAATCATATTACTAGCATTATCTGAAGAAAATGATAAGCAATTTTTCCATTCTAAAGCTTTGTTTTTAAAGTTTTCATTTATACAATTAAAAATACCTTCTCCTGTATTATTCGTGCATTCTAAAATAGAAATAATCACTGACGTAATTATCACTCCCTTTTCTTTACTGTAATATGTTATAACCAATGGGTACAGCTTGTTATCATTACTTCCATCAGTACTTAGAGAAAATGATGTACTGCACACTGGTTTTATAATATCAGCAACAGTACTTTCTGCAAGCGTTTTCACAATAGCAGCAGTTTTGGTATGACCGCAGCTAAATTTTTTTGCTATGGCAGAATCCGGAAACATTGCTTTGAAAAGCTCTTTGGAATGATCCGAAACAGAAAGCGGTAGATTATGTTCTATTAAAAAACGAACAAAATAGCATTGGGCTTTTATAGGATCTATTTCATCATCTTTTATTAAGAAATTTGTTATTTCTTTAGATTTTACGGTGCCAAGTTCTATATGCTTTTGAGAAAACACATGCCGTTTACAGTCATCTTTTCCGCCATGAGCAACTGAGAAGTCTTTGTTGCATACACTGCAATGTGCGTGATTTGCAGAAATTTCGGACGCTTTAATGCATGGAAATTCTGAAGAATATAAATCTTTAAACTTCTGCTTTGATAATTTTGGCTTCTTCATTCGAGGTAGCATTATTAACAAAAACCTTCCACCTGAATCACAGTTCCCAAGACACACGCTAAGCTCTCGTCATAAACTACACAATGGAGCCGAATACAGCCTAAACACGCATCAGCGAGGAACCTGGGAGACAGGCAAGTAGACAGATGTTTGGGGGGAACTATTGATAAGTCGTTAACGGTTGGAGTTACTGATCTACGATTGGCTAATTCTTCAAAACCAGGAATGCACTCAACCCGTGATATATGATAACACGAGTATTCAGCCAATCATCGGATGAATTAGTTGGTTCTGTTTTGCGTACTGGTTCTCCTGCTCTTGTTTCTGTAAAATCCGTAGTTTTTTCCATACTTTTCGTAGCTCGTAGTTTTTCATGAATTTCCGTAGAAACTACGGAGAATCCACAGTAGTTGGAGTCTATGTATATTTGAGTACAAAAACTACTGAATTTTGATAAAATTGCACATGGAAACATGTTCTCAAACAAAAGCTTTAAAAATGACCCACCAACAATCTGAAATAGTTTCAGTAGATATATGTCCAGTATTTGACAGAACTAGACTATCCCATTGACAAATACTTGACATTCTTCAATAAATGATGCAGTTTGAAAAAACTTTCTGAAAAAGAAAAATTAGCTTTATTTCCAAATTGCCTAGAAGGAGAAGCATTGACATTCTATATTTACAAGTGTGTCAAGATAGAGAGTTGGGACTTATTAAAATAAAAATGTCTAACTTTTCAACTTCATCTGTACAAAAACAACTTCCCTTCAAAATTGGATTATGCTAGCATGAAAATTATTCCCAACTTCAAGCTCGCCTGAAGAACAAGGCAGTAGTAAGTTGCCCAGGTTTTCTGTTCCTAGGCAAAATCCTCATCCATATTTTAATTATCCAAGATACCTTACTTAAAGTCTACCCTACTTTAGGACTTATTCATCTCAGAATCCAGTCTGGAGAATTTTTCAGGCACCACTATAGATATATCCATACTCCTAGCATCCTACTATTATTTATCATCACTCTCCATCCTATCAAAATCAAACTTTACCCAAAATGACAGCATTTCAAGCTAAATGTTAAGGTACAGAACTTTCCTTCTGTTGGTGATACAGGCAGCCAAGTTAATGTAATATCTGAAAATACTTTAGGTTGTACCTGTAATTTTGAAACCATTGAAAATGAAATCTCAAGAACGTTATTGTCTTTATATGAAGGTACATCTGTCACCAGATTAATTAAATTATGATGCAAATTTGGTTGGTTGGTTGGCTTTTTATGGCACAAAACATAGGAGGTTATTATGCGCCAAATGGATGGTGAGCGAGATACAAATGCACGAACATTACTGAGTATGAATTGTGATCGTATCTGTGATGCTGATGAAAGTATATACAGATCAGCACGAGAAGTGCTGTAGCAACGGGTAGAGCAGGTTGTAAGGAAAAAAACTCAGTTCATATGATAGAGGGAGATACGTTTTAAAAAACCTCATGAGGTTGATGTTGGAGTTTCTTCCAATCAAATCTGTTGAGTTAAAACTTGTAGAATTAAAAATATGATCACGTTTTTGATTAAAAATAAGTCAGCAGGTTAAAATATTATTGACTGAATTAGGAGAGCATGAATTGTGATCGTATCTGTATTGCTGGTGAAAGTATGCACAGATGAAGGTGAGTTTTCTAGCAATAGATAGAGCAAAATATGAGAAAAAAGAACTCAAATCATATGGTAGAGAGAGATATCTTTTAAGAAATTTATGAGGTTGATGTGAGGATTTCTTCCAATAAGATCTGTTAATTTAACATTCGTAGAGTTAAAATGAAGGTCACGTTTTTGATTAAAAATAGGGCAGCAGGTTAAAATATGATTGATTGAAATAGGAGTGTTGCAAGTGCTACAAATAGGTTCCTTATCTCCTTTCAAGAGATGCTGATGTGTCAGTCTGCAGTGACCAATTCGTAGACGAGTCAGCAGTACATCCTCCTTACGATTTCCTCTTGACTCCCAGTACTCCAAATTGGGTTCCACTTGCCTTAATTTATTCAGTCTGATTTTTCCATAGTTCTTGCCACCTGGACAAGATCTTTGCTTTGATATAATTCCATATGTCTGTAAAGGGGACCTCATTTTCGGAAGTACTATCAGCTGATTATGCTGCGGCATCGGCGAGTTCATTGCCTTTGATACCTACATGTCCGGGCACCCAGCAGTATGCAATAGAATAACCTGCTTTTCTCAAACGAAGGTGTACCTTTAATATACCTAAGACCAAAGGGTGGCTAGTATTTGTATTTATTGATTCGAGGGCACTCAGAGAATCAGAATAGATGATGAACTTTTTGTTATTCTGCTTAGAGATGAAGTTTAAGGAGTTCAATATGGCTAGAGTTTCTGCCGTAAAGGCGGATGCAGCCTTATGAAGAGTACTAGTCTTGATTATTTTTTCACAAACAAAAGCTGCCCCGACATGGTCATGGTTCTTTGAGCCGTCAGTAAAAATTGCTGTATAGTTAGAATGATTGCTTCTATGCTCTAGGATGATTTGTTGGTATTGGATATCATTGGTATTGTTTTTCTTAAGTCCTCCAAAAATGTCAAGTAGTTGAATATTCAATTCTTGCCATGGTGCAATACCGAAAAGGTTGAAGCTTTTGGGATGCAGATCACTTAGGTTGAGTTCTTCGATCAGTGGGAGAACACGGAGATCAAAAGGAGGGATACATGAAGGACGTGCTTGGTAGAGGTGCCAGTACCGATCAGATGTCATGAGACGAGCAGGATGTTCGACCCGTGCCATTACTTTATAATGAAATTCAAGGGATAATTGCTTGCATCTGAACTCCAGAGAAGGTTCAGAGCAGATGACATACACAGTCCAGTCACATTAATGTGACCACCACGTACTTTCCATGTCAGAGTTAAATAACCAATCACAGAAGGCAGGTGGCAGCACAGTGCAGTTGAGCGTATATAAAGGGTGTGTGAGGGCTTCGGAAAACATTTCAATCGTTGGCGTAATGCAGAAACGAAGCGATTTATCCGACTTCCAAAAGGGCATGATCATTGGCTTTCGGGCCAAGGGTGGAAGCATTTCCGAAACGGCTGAGTTTGTGAACTGTTCGCGTGCCGCCGTGGTAAAAGTGTACCGTGCATGGCAAAATGGGACTGTCCAAAATCAGCGACGTGGCAAATGTGGTGCACCACGGGCCATAGATGACAGAGGCGAACGACGGTTGCGGAGATGCGTTCGGGCAGATAGACGGGCTACCGTTGAGCAACTGACCACCAAAATGAACCAAGGGGCTACCAAAAGTGTCTCCCAAAGTACTATTCAGCGAACATTGCTGCGTCTGGGCCTCCGAAGCAGACGCCTGGTTCGTGCACCTATGCTGACTGCTGTTCATCGACGGCGAAGGCTAGAATTTGCACGCCAGTACAGCAGCTGGACGTCCACTGAGTGGCGACAGGTTGCGTTTTCGGATGAATCGCGTTTTATGCTCCATCGGACAGATGGACGTTGGCGTATAAGGCGTGAAACCTCTGAAAGGAACCACCCTGCAACCATTGCCGGAACGGTCCAAGCTGGAGGCGGGAGCATTATGGTCTGGGGAATGTTTTCCTGGCATTCTCTAGGTTCACTGATCATTGTGGAAGGCACAATGGATCAATACAAGTACGCATCTGTCCTTGCGGACCATGTTCACCCCTACATGCGCATTGTTTTTCCTCAGGATGATGGCATCTTCCAGCAGGACAATGCGAGGCTTTAAATTTAAAATATGCGGAAGGAAAGTGAGCTTTCTGTCAAAGATGACTCCTAGGAATTTTGCTTCTGGTTCAACTCGGATCAAGGAACCATCAAGATGCAGCTCTGGTTCGGGATGTAGATTTCTTTTGCAACAGAAATGTACGCAGACGGTCTTCTGGGTAGCAAATTTAAAACCATTGTTGTTGGACCAATTTACTATTCTGTTTAGAGCAATTTGCAGTTGTCTTTCAATATATCTCATATCTTGACCATGACAGTAGATCATTAAATCATCAACATACATGGAACCATGTACTGTGGGGGAAAGTTCTCTTAAAATGGAGTTAATTTTCAGACTGGAAAGCGTAACACTGAGTATCGACCCTTGGTGTACACCTTCTTGTTGTGCAAATACATGAGAGAACAATGATCCCATCTTAACTTGGAATGTGCTATCCCTCAGAAAGTTTTGAATAAAGGCAGGTAAGTTAGCTCGCAGTCCAGTGCTATAAAGGTCGTGAAGAGTCCCATGCCGCCAGGTTCTGTCATACGCTTTTTCCATGTCAAAGAAGATTGAAACCACGTGATTTCTTTTTGCAAATGCATTTCGTACTGCGGTTTCTAAAAAAAGACATTGTCAAGTGAGGATCTTCCCCTACGGAAACCACTCTGGTAGGGCGATAAGCAATGATTATTCTCCAGATAGTGGGTGAGACGACGGTTTACCATCTTTTCCATAATCTTGCAAAGACAGCTTGTGAGCGCGATGGGGCGATAATTTGAAGGATTCTTTGGGTCCTTTCCAGGTTTAGCAATGGGGATCACTATAGCATTTCGCCAAGCATTAGGAAAAGAACACTCCTTCCATATTCTGTTGTACAGAAAGAGAAAAGATTTTAATGATTCATTGGACAAATGCTTCAGCATGACGTAGGAAATGCCATCTTGGCCAGAGTTCGTCTTGGGAGTTAGTGACAAAGCACTCATCATCTCCAGCTTAGTGAAATCAGTGTTATATGCTTCGGTCTTGAGAGAGTTAAAATTGATGGATGTATTCTCAGAACGAAGCTTAGTTGTGAGGAATGCTGGTGGATAGTTAATACTACTTGAAACAGCACTAAAGGTCTCCCCTATGACATTAGGTATATCTTCTCTACTGCTATACGTTATGCCATCCTTTTCTAAGATGGACAGTCCATGATCCTTATAATTACCTGAGATTTTTTTTACTTTTCCCCAAACACACTTGCTTGGAGTAGTAGAGGTAATGGATGACACATAACTGATCCAAGTGTCTTTCTGTCTTTGGCGCCGCACTCTCCGAGCGTTTGCTTTTGCCTTTTTATAGGAGATAAGATTGCTAAGGGTGGGATACCTGCGAAAGATTCCCCAGGCTTTTCTTTGCTGTCTATGAGCTATCTGGCAGTCATGATTCCACCATGGTTTGGGATGTTTAGGAAGCCTGCCTGATAGAGATTTTTGCTGCCTGAACAAGAGTATCAGTGATAGTTTTTACAGCTTCCTCAATTGATGTATTCTTTATCATATCGTTAGTGAGCATAGCCGAATGGGAAAACATTTCCCAGTCCGCTTGTTCGTAAATAAAACATGGTTATCTGGCATTAGGCCATGCTGTAATTTGATTAAAAGTCACGAAGATGGGGAAATGATCACTGTTAAAAATGTCGTTTCCGACGCTAAATGAACAAAAAGGGAGAAGTGATGGTGAACAAATGGCCAGATCAATACTATGAAATGTCCTCATGGGCTGGGACCAAATATGTTTGTTCTCCACTATTAAGGAGGCATAAGCAATGATCACAAATGAGGTCTTCTATTTGTTTTCCTCGAAAATTTATATCACCGCTACCCCAAAGATGATTATGGCCATTGAAATCTCCAATTAGAATAAAAGGAGTAGGCAACTGTTCTATCAAATCATCTAATTCCTTTTTATCTATCACTTCATTAGGAGGCAAGTAGATAGTACAGACAGTGACAAGAATACTAATATTGATCTGCACAGCAACTGCTTGGAGACATGTGTTCAAGGGAAAGACAGTCGAAGGGTAGGTGTGGGAGGTTAGGATAACAACACCTCCGCTTACATGCTCACCAGATAAAAAGTCTTTCCTGACAGTTGAATATCTCCGTAACTTAGCTGTGCTTTTTTGCTTGAGATAAGTCTCCTGCACTCCAAAACAGGCAGGTTGATAAATGTCTATCAGGTTTTTGATGTTCACTAGGCCTTGATGAAATCCGCGACAGTTCCAAGAGATTAAAGTAGTCATCATGAATGTTTATTTTGTCTATGCCGTTTCTTTGTTAAGCGTGGCAGAATATTCTTTGTCTGAGCTAATCCTTCTTCTAATTCCATTTCAGATTCAAGTGTATCAGATAGCATACTCTCTAATGAGGTATGACCAGAGTTTACCGTTTTAGAGTTTGTGTTATTTAGAGAGGATTTAGTTTGTTTTTTAATATTTGTTCCTTCAGGTTTTTTATGAGTTGGTGTATGCTTAGTACTGGCAGATAGATTGCAACTTGCGTGTTTTTTGTGGTATTTCATATTTAGGCTTTGTTTGAGTAGTAAGTGACGTTTGGATGGTTATTGAGCGAACAGATTTTGTTGCATCAGGAAAACTCAGATTTGGACGAGGTTGGGTGCTTTCTAATAATCTCTTAGCTTCTGTATAAGATATATTTTCAGTTGTCCTTATACTTTGAATTTCCTTTTCGAATTTCCATTTGGGACAAGAGCGAGAGAAGGATGGGTGACTTCCTTTACAATTTACACAAAGAGGCTCGGCAGTGCAACCCTCACTGTTATGATCTACGGAGGAGCAGCGAGCACATGTAGGTGTACTGCGACATACATCCTTTGAGTGACCAAACCGCTGGCACTGAAAACAACGCATAGGGTTTGGCACATACGGTCGCACCGGGCAATGCAAATAACCTGCTTTAATATGATTTGGAAGTTGAGGGGTGTTAAAGTTTAGAACGACATGTTTAGTGTCAATTAACTGACCATCCCTTTTGATTTTTTATTCAACGTGCATTGCAAACATTCTGCTCGGCAAGCTCCTCGATGAATTCCTCATTCGACACTGTTAATAGATCGGCTTCTGATATTACGTCGCGACTGGAATTCAGGGTTTTGTGTGCAGAAACCGTAACAGCAACCTGTCCCATTTTTGACATAGTAAGAAGAGTCTTTGATTGATTAGCAGAGACAGTTTCCATTAATAAGTCACCAGACCGTAAGCGCTTAATTGATTTTGGTTCTTCGGTAAAGGCTTTTATATATTTTTGAACAAGGAAAGGTGACATTTTATGGAATTCAGAAGATCCTGTCATAACCAAAAATCGGGGAACAACTTTAGTGTTTTCTGTACTTTTTACAGTTCGAGGTCTTTTGGTAGATGATTCATTGGCAGTTTCGTGAGGTGTAATAAAGATTTGTGAAGCCATATTTGAAAGAAGTAAAGATTCGGACCCGGCGTCCCCACCCACCACGGAGTCCAAGAAGGGGATGCAGATTCCTACGCCAGGGATGACCGGGTCTATACGCAAACTGGAGCCCCACAGTCGGCTTTCCCGAAAGCAGGTACTCCCGAGAGCTTACCCCCAAGTCACTGACACAAGGACTAGTGACCAGCCGATTGACACTCGCGAAGATGACAAAGTGCCTCCCGTTTAGCTGAAGCAGAGGCCAAATCAGTGTGTTGGGGACAGTACCTCGCCCCTCAACTACCAGGACCCTTCTTTCCAGCGACACGGGTCTCCCCGCACGGCAAACACGTGGGCAGTTTTCTCATCATTCAAGAACCAGAGACAAGGGTTGTTCCAGTCTCTCACGGCGAGCCCCAACCTCCGAAGAGGAGAACCACAAGGAAGAAAGAAAGCTTCAGCTCAGAGCAGAGGAGACGGAAAAGAGGATAGATCACTGGGGCTCCAGGATCGTGACACCCGTCTCACCAAGAAGGTGATCCCCTGAAGGGCTAGGGTACCTCGGGATTGCCACACCCGTACTCACAAAAGTGAGCCCCTGAGGGGGATGCAAATTTGGAAGAACAAGCAGAAATGTGTTATTTTATGTTGTTAACTCTCATTTGAATTATTTCTTATTGTCTTCATTTTGAGTTCCCTTGTTTAATTTGCAACTGAACATTACTGATTATGATGTGTATCAGTTTAAGAGAAATTTAAGTAAGGACATGTGACTAAATAATCCTTTTAAGAATAATTTCTTATATTTATGCAAAAATACTCAAAATGAAAAACATGCTAATCATGTTGCAAATAATGAGAGTGAAAATTACTGTGCAAATAACCAATTGAAAGAATTAGTCAATACATATGATCATATATTTGCCAAATTAATATTGAATCTCCAAGAGCAATATTGACTTCAGAACTTTCAGTCACTTATCACTCATATAAAGCCCAGTTAAAACAAATCTACCTTCACAACTGAGTACATAGTAAAAAAAGATAAAAATACCTTCTCCTGATGGCTGTGAAAGGTTCAGTTTTCTAAACAAAACAATATCATCCGAAAGTTCTATAAGATGAGGCCTTACAGAAGTTTTTGTTTGAGATCTTCCAGAAGACAGATTTACAGCTTTCTTTTCAACATTCAATGTCTAAAAAATAATAATAATCTTTTATATCGACAGAAAAAAAGAATACAATTATAATAGCACACAGTAATATATATAAAGATCATTCTTTATGCTGTAATAGTAATGAAGCTTTATTATATAACAACATTTGCTAAGTTTTATGCAAATTCAAAAACAGCTCAGCAGTTAAAATTTCTTATGCTGCTGCAATTTTTTGATTGGTTAGGGCTAAAATCAAAGCTTAAATTTCAGTTTCAGCATGTCAAGACTCAACACTGGCTTTTTTTTTAAATAATTTTTTCATGATACACAAAGATCTTTGTTCAGATGAACTACATTACCTTTCCCCTTCATATTTGAATCATTTTATAATTTATTTCAGCAAAGTTTTCAGAGTCCCTAATCATGAAATAATAGATATCATGTTTTAAAGAATTTTTTTATGTTTAAATTATTAAAATTCAAGACAAAAATAAATCTTTATTTAATTCTCATTAAACTATCATATTGTATGGTAGTGAATGCTGGCCATTAACAAAAACAGATGAAGATTTCCAATCTTTGAAAGAAAAATATTTGGCTCAGATAGAGAAAATAATAAATGGAGAATTTTGTTTAACCATGAAATCTATAGAAGATACAAACAACCTAATACTGTCTGAGTCATCCAATCTTACTGTATCAGGTGGCTTGAATATATTTTTAGATGTGACAACTTGGACACTACTTAAAAAAAAAAAAAAAAGACCTTTGCAAGTGTAGTGGGTACCAGGAAAAGAGGAATAGACTGAGTGAAGGCAGATGGATCTCAAGACTTTAAAAATCAATCATTAGAGGAACTTGTTGAGGTGGTCTTGGCCAATAATAGGCTGTAGTGCAACTAAAGAAGTGCATTTACTTGTAATACAAAAGTGCTCTCTTGACAATAATATACAAACAAACTCTATAAAAAGTCAGGAAGAAAAGATCTGTAGAACTTTACAAATTTAGACAAGTTGCAACAATACATTATTCAGGATTTAAAAATCAGGAAGTTAATTTTAAATCAAAAAGTTTATTGTACTCAGCAATTTTATCATTTTATATTATGTTCTGTGAAAAAATTAATGTGAAGGGTAATCACTGCCTTGTTTGTAGAAAGGAAATGCGTATGGATGAACGTCGTAAGATTCCGGCACTACGGAGGATATTTTTTACTCTTACTTTTTCTGAATTTATGTGGCAATGTCAGTATACAGATTCTAGTTCAGATAATTTTAGGAAGCTTTTGGATGTTTTTAAGTAATTTTGTTTGAGTGAAGACAAGAAATTTTTAAATAAGGTAAGTGGATATTTCCCTTGTGTAGTGTTAAATGAATTTCCTTTTTTATGTTATTTTATAGTTTGATGTAAAATGCAGTTTATTGAGATTATATATTTTTTGTTGGTTGCTCCTTTGACGTTTTAAGTGAATATAAATTGATGTGCACATGGACAAAGTCAAGGGAGTACGCAATGCCTAGTTTGTGCAATTCAGGGATTTTTTTTTTTAAGTGAAAGCAGGTCAATGTGCATATGGATACCGAGTTTGTGCAATTCTTTAACTTGTTATTTTGACTTTGTGTAGCGGCAATTGTTTGCAGAAAAATCACTGCTACACAAAGCCAAAATAATAAGCGAAAAAAATTGCACAAACTTGGTGTCCATGTACTGTCAAAATCGCCAATTTTCGCCAAGGGACACCAGTAAATATGTTTTTACCATTTCTTCTTATTGTTTTAATTTTTAATAATATTATCTGGTTCTCTAGCATATATTTGGGCATTCTAAAATGTTCATAAGTACTCAAAACTTCTCATAAATTTCTACATGTGTGTGTATATATTTACTTTTATCTTTATATACATTATCTGGCCATTAGTCACCTGACACCCCTAACTAGTACATTAATCCGGTTTCAGCAGTCCATCAGTATCATGTGAAACCATCTTTCGCCGTAATTAGATCTGCAACCCTTTGAGGAAGACTTTCCACCAACTTGCAATAGGTTTCGGCGGGAATTTTCCTCCATTCCTCTTGCAAAGCGGTGAACAACTTTCTAGTGTTTTTTGGGCGACATGGGCTAGTTCTCAAGCAGCGCTCCAACTCATCCCAAAGACGCTCAGTAGGGTTGATATTAGGACTTTAGGTTAGCCAGTTAAGTTTTTGCACACCCATGTCCTCAAACCATGTGTTTATAACACCTGCAGTATGACATGGAGCACTGTCTTGCTAAAACAGATATGGACCAATACCGAATTGTGCCCACAATGTCGGTAACGCATAACTGTCCAGAACCGTTTGGTATGCATCAGCATTCATTTTTCCGGCACTAAAACAAGAGGACCAAGACCATACCACGAGAAGCACAACCACACCATGATGCCACCTTCGCTGAATTTCACTGTGGGTACGAGAGACGCTTGTAAACATCTTTCTCCGGGCATACGCCACACCCACACATGTCTATCAAAATGCCACAACTGGTAGCGCAATTCATCATTCCACAGGACGGATTTCCATTGCTCAACAGTCCAATGGTGGCATTCCTTGCACCACTGTAAACAACAGCTCGCATTGCGGGCTGTGATAAGTGACTTGTGAACTGCTGCACGGCCATGGAAACCAAGTGCGATGATCTCCCAGCGGACAGTACAATCACTTGCAACACTACTGGAAGCCAATCGAAACTCCTGTGCCACCATCTGCAGCAACGCCTTTATATTTGACTTTCACCACACGTTTCAAGCTTCGCCGGTCACAAACTGTTAATATTTTCGGTGTAGTTGGTCTGGGTTGTAATGCCATGACCCCCGAAGATCAACCAGGAGTCTGTAAGAAGAAAGTCACACTTTTCCCGCTCCTCAATCACCGCCATTTTTCGTGTAAGTGTCTATAATTACATCAAGTAAGTCATACAAAGTATAGAAAACATTTGTATTCGAGGGATTTTGCACTACTGCATCTCAGGAGTGTAAGCAACTATCATAGTATAATTGTTCACAATTTATAATAGATATTCCCTCATAATATAATTAATTGGAGCACTCTCCCAATCGCTTGTGCTTTCTGTGGCAGACCTCACTCCATAAGAAATTGCAAAGAAAGCGTTCTGGATTGTATCAACTGTAAGCTGTTCAGTTGCGCATATGGTACTCACATCAATACTACACATGCTGCCTTCTTCCCCAAATGCTCATTATATCAGAGAGAAATCTCAAAAATTAAAGCTGCTACAGTCTACACATCAACACAAGAAGAATAGTTAGCTTTGCTTTCTTTAAGTTACTTTAAACTTCCCTTTTTTGTACATGGAACCACCAAGTACTACCACTGTCCCTTCAATTCTTCAATATGAACTGTTCACAACAATTTCCCTTCGCAGAACAAGCTTAGAATCCTCCAAATAAACTTAGGCAGAGGAAAAAAAGCTTCACAACAAGTTAGTGAAGTAATTGAAAATAACAATCCTGATCTAATTTGTATTACTGAAGCGTATTGCATAAAAGGTGCAGTTAGATGCCTTCCCCTTCCCCGGCAAATATTTCAGTCTAACCAAAAAGACCCTCTGGTTAACCCATGTGCATATACTATAGTCACCAATACCAAATGGTCCCCTATAATCATATTAAGCCATAGAGATGTGATGACGATAAGTATTAACTGGAAATATGAACAGTTGCTAATAACTTCTATTTACTGCTCACCACAAGAGAATATCGGGACGAATCTCCAGAGATTAGAAAATAGTGTTAGTTTTCTTAGAAGATCACAGCACGTGATTACAAGTGACTTCAATGACCACCATCAAATGTGGCATTACAATAATACAGATAACAGAGGACGTACACTTGTGGATTTTATTGCTACACACACTATACATAACCTCTCTTCAGATACTCCTACATTTGAAAAAGCAAATCTTAAAGGATGGCCGGACTTGATACAGTCAGCATTGAGTATTTCCAATAAAATACACGAATGGAAAGTTCTTGATAACCCAAGTCACTCAGATCACAGCTACATCTCATTTGATTTATCAGAAGAAATCCCCGACCTCAAATTAAGATTTTCCATCTCAAAGCAGAAAGCAAGGCAATTTGGAAGAAAAATCTCCACCTGTCTTCAGTATGCAGAGAGACATAGATGAATGCACATCATCAATTCAGTACATGATATATATAATGGAAACAATTATTAAAACAATGCAGGAGACAATAACCAACACCTTTAAACTCCATAACAATAACAAGAATACGAAGACTAACTGGTGGACAAAGGAATTAAGATATGAAAAGCAACGTACAAAAGCTCTTCGTAGAAAAATGAAAAGTGCTCCTGAAGGTTTGAAAATGGAAATATGGATAAAATATAAGCAACGATTAGCAAATTATAAAAAGAAAATAATTGAGGCAAAATTACACAGCTGAAAGAAATACTGTAATAATAAAGATACATACGGCCAACTGTATAAAATGGCTACAAGTAAAGTTTTCAGTCCCGCACATATCGCTCTTCCAAAAGATGAAATCTCGCATAACAGCCAACCTGGTAATATCACCGAAATAATCCTCAACAATATTTTAGATACTGTTTTTCTGAAAGATAATGCAGAAGACGATGGCCATTCACATTCCAATATTAGATACAATAATACCGCTCCAAACACCCCAGATGATGTGGAATTTCACTCACAAGAAATTTCAAAGATTATTAAGATTCTTCCCAAAAATAAAGCTCCAGGATCTGATGTATTAGACAACAGGATTATTAAAATAATTCACCATGCAATTCCCTTTCTGTTCCACAAACTATTAAACCTCTGCCTCAAATTTTATATTTTCCCAAATTGTCTCAAACAGGGACAAACAATACTGTTAAAAAATAAATAAATAATAAAGATCCAACAGATCCAGGAGCCTTCAGACCAATAAACATTTTACCTGCAATAGGTAAACTACTGGAACCTGCAATTGTGGGCAGAATACGCCACCACTTAAGAGAAAAATGATATCATAAGCCCCAGCCAGTATGGCTTCAGGTCTCTCAAATCCACATCACATGCGATAGCAGAACTTCAAGAGCAGATCCACAGTAAATCTTCAGCCCTGGCCCTTCATACAGCAGTACTCTGTATGGATCTAAAAAATGCATTTGACTCCATGTGGTGGCCTGGTATCCTTGAAGCGTTGCATAACATTAAATGTCCTCAGAACATATTCAAGCTAATGAAGAGTTTTCTACCAAATAAAGCAACAATTACCATCAACAATAACTGCATAATAGAAAGAATAACAAGGGGATTCCCACAGTGCTCTTGTGCAGACCTGTGAAACATCACCTCCTACAAGTGGCCGGACCATACAAGGCTCATCACCTTTGCCAATGATGTGGCATTTGTAACAAATGGGCACTCAAGAGACATACTAGAAAAGAATAGCAATGAGACCCTCTCCATATTCCATTCTCTCTGCATCAATCAAAAACTAATAATTTCAGAGCCCAAATCACATATTATCTTATTTCCAAAACCGGGAAAATCACTGCAAAGGCTCCCTTGCATTAAAATCAATAACAGCAGAATCAAGATCTCAAAAGAAATAAAATTTCTTGATTTGAAAATTGACCAAAAGTTTTCTTGGATCCCACACCTCATGGACATTCGGAAGAAAACCCATACTACTTCTAGAGCCCTTGCAAGGATGCAAGGCACAACGGAGGGTCTCCAGTCGAATATACAAAACATCCTTTATAATACTGTGATCACAAAAACAATCTTTTACGGGGCATTAGCAGGGGTTCACACCATGACAGTGACAAAGAAAAGACTCCTAGCTTCGATTCAACCTCCCTTCCTCTTACAAAACTACCTCAACAGCAGCACTCCGTGTATTAACAGGAATCCCACCCCTTCATCTGAAAGCAGAAGAAGATGCATACTTAGGCACGTTATTTCACCTCAAGAAGAATATAGAGGTAAAACATCAAGACCTGTGCCCGCTTGATTTCGAACAGCCTCGAAACCCTTACCTAAGGCACTCTGCAGTACATACAAAACTCAGAATATCTATTAATATTTAAAAGAATAATAAATAAATTAATATAATAATAATATTTAAAAGAACAAACCCTCAGTGTACCTACATTTCCAGTAGTGTACACAGACGGGTCAAAGATAAATGAAGAAGTAGGATGCGCGTTCTTAGCACTCCTTTCAGAACAAGAAACAACAGAATGGAAGGGACACCTAAGAAACAACAACAGCATTTTCCAAGCTGAGCTTTCAGCCATAAAACATGCTATTCTATGAGTCACCAAAGGCATTTAACACATGCTACCATCTACAGTGATAGCCAAGTGGCAATAAAAGCTGTTGATGATGCAAAAAACAAATCATCAATAGTACAAGATATATGATTTAATATCACAGTACAATAGGATGTCTATAAAAATAAAGTGGGTGAAAGCGCATGCAGGACAAGCCAAAAATGAAAGAGCAGATGTGCTTGCAAAGGTTGCAGTTCAAGACCTATCTTTACCATCAATCAATGTCCCATTCCTAAAATCGTATGCAAAACATACACTGAAAAAATTACATTTAAGAAATGGCAAGCTGAATAGGAAAATGCAGAAGTAGGTAGAAGGCTTTTTAACTTCTATATATATATATATATATATATATATAAAAAAAAAACACATATGATCCAATTTCATATAACTTCTTAATCAACCTCTTTTAATCTGGACATGGTCCTTTCCCCACATACTACTTTGCACGAAATCTGAGCGACCAAGACAAGTGCGTATGTGGGGAAAAGGGAGACTCAGAGCACTTTATTTTTAAGTGCTAGCTCACAAAAGAGCTATACTGCAAGAAAGGACACAAATTATGCCTGAATATATTAAATGCTTACTAACAATCCCTCAATTACAACAAAAGATTTCCTTGATTATGAAGAAACTTTTCTTGTATAAAAGAGAAGACTATCATAAGATGCTATCATATCTGTACAAATACCATTTATTCCACAACTTACAAAAATAAAACAAGTTTTCAGAAATGTTGCAAGTGCCTGAAACAGACAAAATATGATAGGAAGTGTTTCAACAAAATAATTACATTAAGAATATGTCAATGTACTAGGAGATGAAATCAAAAAATGTAATAATTAAATCATTAATTAAAATATAAGTATATAATTTGACGTAACTAGATATACTAATGTAAACGTAAGTATTACGTGATGTACTAATGTATGTTTGATGTAATTATGAAATACTAATTTACAATAACAATGCAAGATTTCAGAAATGTTGTAATTGTCTGTAACATGATAAAAATGAAAGGAAATGTAATAACAAGATTAGGAATACGACAAAGTACTACGAGATGCATAAAATATTCTTCAATAATTAGTTCCTTAATAAATGTTTGATGTAATTAGATATTCTAATGTAAATGTTTTGTTTGTCTGATGTACTAATATATGTTCGAAGTTATTATGTTATATTAATCTGTCATAATCCAACTTTTGTTAATCGATTAAGATCATTGTAAAAATTGCATAAAGTGTTATTACAATTGTATATTCAATACGAAAGTCTAGAATTAATGTAAAGAATCTCTGTAAATGTATTGCTAGGCTGGTTTCTGATGCAGGCCAATCGAACACCCAGCGGGTACAGTAGTGCAGCAGAGCAATACTCTTAAAAGTCACTGATGAAATTCTGGTACTTCGTCCACTTTTCCCTGTCCCTGTCATGACCCTCTCCCACTTCTACTTCCCAATAACATTGCTCACTGTCGATTGGAGTATCTGAAATTTGTTGGAAATCTCACGAATCGAATGCCCAAACCTGTGGGCTCCAACAATCATCATTCTTTCTGAATCTCTAAGTTCATGTTGGATACATTAAACTCAATTAAAATCCCCCTGTGGAATATTTGAGATTTATAGTGAAGCTTGAAGGGAACCAAATGTTATGGCAACCCTACTTCTTCAAATGTTATGGCAATCCAAAAATTTTGAAGTCTTCCTCGATGTTACAGTGTTCTCGCTTCATTCCTAGTAGATTCTATTTCTACATTTTAATCTTAACAAAGTGTAAAAAATTGCCTAACTTTTTACTTTATTCAAGTCTGGGATTTTCTTCAATGGGATGTGTTTATTCTTTTACTTGATTTGGCATTGAATTTTCCTTGCATCGAGGAGGACTTCAAAATTTTCAGATGAACCATTATAATTAAAAAAACTTAAGAACAGTTCATCAGCTAATTTTGAATACAGAAACACAAGGTTTTTCAAGTGGAAGGGGGATTGTAATTGAGTCTGATATATCTTTCTCTTAACGTTACAACCAGATTTAATTGCATTCCTCTTCTTTATTTTTCTAGTTGTCATATTTTTTTCATTTTTAGGTTTTAATTTCCTGTTTCTTTATTTCTTATTTTGTATACTTACAGGATATTTTGAAATTTATAGGTACTGAATTTTACTTTTTTGGGGTCTTCGTGTAAAATAAAAAATTTTTTACTTTTAATCTCTCTCTCTCTATATATATATATTAATATATATGGTGCTATGATAATGATACAAATATCAATTTACCTTTAAAAAAATCAATTATAAAATGGATTTTATATTTGATCAAGTGAGATTTCGTCAAGTTAAGACATTCACCATAGTTAGCTTAAAAAAGCTTGGGTAAAGGGGGAATAAAATGCTTTCTGACAACACAGCTAAGGAATTGTCTCTTCATTTTTATTGCAGAACAATAGAGATTGGTAAAACTGTGGGCAAAACAGTTGAATTTGGTTCCAACAGGATGGTGGAATGACAAGCACAAGTATAACTGTACTCCAACAATATTCCACAGAACATGTTGCGATGCATCAATATATATCCTGCATCACCCTTGAACAGCCTGTTCAAACAGAAAGAGGACATTATTTCGAAGATTCACTGACAATATATTGTCCATATTCACCACAGTAAATGATTATATGTATATTGTTGTTGCCCAATAAGAAAGCTACTATAAAAATTCACGATCTTTCTAACGTGATAAAAAGCGGCACGTAAGATATATATAACTAAACAGTACGATTCCAGAGTTTCATGAGTAAGGATAAAAGAAGTGTCATGCATTGGTTTGTCAAATAACAAGAACTATAACTATCAAGAACTTTCAGTACCAAAAACCAAACTTTGTCTATTGAATGTCATACAGATGTTTTCAAATGCATTGACATTTCAGATAAAATTCTTTTCCCATCTATCTCCTAATTAGGTTTATTATTATTATTTTATTTACATTTTAAAAATTCTGAATACTAAAATGTTTTTCATACAACCTCATACTGTATTTTTCTTTTTTGCAGAACATTCTTCATTTATGATCACTTTGAAAATGAATTTGTGTTAAGTAATAAATTCAATGAATTTATATAAAAAAAAATTATTCTAAAAAAATCGAAGGTTTTTCATTTTTTGCAAATATTAGTTTCAGAGACCTTTTTGGCATGATGCACTGGTGAATGTTAAGGCATTATAAATGTAACATCAGCAATCATATCTGTTATCTGAGATGCCCGAAGGATATATATTTTCTAACAATATTCACGATAAATCTATTAACATATTTATTCAAGCTTTTTTTTTTTCTCTCTTAGCTTTTTATTTAGCTCAGGGTTCTGAAAAATTTTTAAGTAGTCATGTAATTTTCCTTTCCTTAAAGAGTTCATAAAATATGCTTCCATAAATTTTAAAATGGATTCATCCACACAATGATTATTTATGCCTTATTAATTGATTTTCTTGTGGATTTTGAGTGCATGGGGGTCTAACTGATGAAGCAATAGTGAAGAGCTTTAAGAAAACCAGGATATTTAATGCTCATGATGGCTCTGAAGATCAGTGTAAGTAGGAAAAGAGAAATGTATGGTAATGAAGGTGACAAGAACAATGACAACTTACATGTTGTAGAGATAACAGAGAAAACAGCCAGAATTAAATGTTTTGAGGCATAGAGACGAAGTTCAAGATACAGGAATTAGAAATGAAGATACTTTATCATACATGGGTAATGTTAATATTAATATGTAATCTTAGTGTAATGTAGGTTTTATTTAACCCTTTCAGTCCTAATGGGCACAGACGTCCCAGAGATCGATTTCATTCCTTATTGGGTAAATAAAACCCACTTTTAAATGGGTTTTTACATGTGCAGTGTTTATAAGGAATTAGGGAACACATATATGACCAAAGAAACCTGACCTATTTGCCAAATGTGTCAGGTTGCACTTTGTAAAGACTACTTTACACAATACTTAACTTGTACTGTAAGAATAAAATATTCAGTACATTTCATTTAACTTTATTCACATGCAGTGTAAAGTTATTATCACAATATCCTACATGATCGGGACAAATAGTCCCAGCTGACAATATGATTTGGACATATTGTCCCAGGAGATTTCCAGAAAACAGAAGGAAAGTTAAAAATTTCAAACTCATATTACACTTCTTTTAGTACATCGACATTAAATCAAACTACTTTTCATAGTTAAATTTTAATCATGCAAAAGTCAGATCAAAAGGATTAATAAATAATACTGTGACAGTTACTGGTAGTTTACCAATAGATACTTTTCATTTGTTATGTTCTTAATATAACTGTAACCTTCAGAAATTAAGTATTCACTTAATTCTCCTCTCTTGGTTTTCATATAATAAAATTAGCAAAAAAAAAAAAAAAAAAAAAAAAAAAAATTAGCATATTAAGAGTTTAAAATATCTTAAAAATGGAATGAAAAATATGACAAACTACATTAGTAGTTTTAAAAGGAAGAAAAAATAGCTTTCTTTCCATCAACAGTAAAATACAGATATTTAAAATATTTGCAACAAAATGGCAAGATGTGTAATCTAGAGTGATTCACAAATAATTTAAACTAAAAGTCATATTATTATTTCATCTCTTTCATAAAACCAAAACCAGAGATTTGAATGAACAAAACACCAAATATGAAATTAATCATCTCAGCATTAGCTTCACCACAGAATGAGACTACAAAAAATGTGAAGTGTTTATTAAATTCATATGCACAGGATATAGGATGCTTGACTTAATAAATTTGTTTTAATAATCTTCTTAATCACATATAACAAAAATAGTTAATTCATACTTTTCATCAAATAACTAACTTCATTTCCGCAATATAACAGATCATGCAGACATAACAAATGCTTATCTCAACACAGAAGTATAATGAAAAAATTCAAGGTGTGTATAGAAGGGTTTACTTTGAACCAGGTCACTGACATATCTCTCATCTAAGAGCAAAGCAATTAGTACACAGAAGAATATGACTATCTTTGGACATTATAATAACTATCTGCAAAACATACCAGGCATTTTAAATGAATTCTTTATTGATACAATTAATAAAGCTTATAAACCGCTTAAAATTTTTCTTACAAATGCATAAAAGAAGCGCATGTTTTTTTTTTAAATTCTTTTAGTACACACTCCTTGTTATAATAATAATAAATTTTTAAATTTTGGAAAGCTACTCTAATATCTTTCTGCCTTAATTTCTCTTCCTCCATCCCCCCTCCTACAGCAATAGTGGAAGTAGTTTAGTCGATGTTGATTGATTGAAATTAAAAAAAAAGAACTTGTAATATAAACATTTCTCAGAATTTCCTTAGGTGAATAAAACACAAGCTAATGCTGTTTTAAAAATTGCAAAACATTTTACTACTTGATAATAAAATATTAATATTACAATAAGACGCATCAGTAACTCTTCTTTTATTTACAAAAAAATATATGAAACTCATTATTTCTGAGTTCAGTTTAATCTTTTTTATCACAAATTATGTATGTACCTATAAGTTCTGATGATTAAAAATCAGTATATCTGAAAAACAGTACACATTCATATTTAAAGTAATATTTATGATTCAGTTAAAATTAAGTTTTACCCACACAAGAACTTTTATGTTAAAATATTTCTTTGAAATTTAATAGAAAATATATTTAAAGTTAGCTACTATAATGCTTTTTTATTTAATTTGAAAACTATCATCACATCATGCAATAACCACACATCTATATTTTTTGCAGCTTCTGCTACAATATCATGAGCCAATAATTTTATGAGCATAAAAAAGAATCCTTAAGAAAGAGTAACAAAAATATTCTAAAGAAAAATAAAACTACCTTTCTTAATTTTTTGGGTGGAACACGTACACTTGGTAAGAGAGACTCATCAGAAGAAAGAGTATCCTCCAGAGGTACAACTTCCATTTCTCTCATGATACGTAAAGCTAGGGGTTCATGCAAAATATCTTCTTCTTTAGTATACATCTTTTGTGAATAGATTTCTTTAGAAAGTGTTCTTGCCATTTTTGAAGGCTTATTTTGTTTGTGTGACCTAAATAATTTAACTTCATTATTAGTTTTTCACAAATTATTTGCTTAAAAGAAACAAATCATAAAAAAACATAGCATTAATGCTTCAAACTGATTAAATTTAATAATTCTAAATATTCTCATTCATTTTAGAGCATTTTAAATAATTGTCTTATACTTCACTTACAGGCATAACAAGCATAACAGATAAAATTCTAAATGTATAAATTATTTTGATTTATTATCAGTTTAAAATTTATGATAAAAATATTATTCTAGATATTATTTTTTTTTTAAATGTTCTCTTTCTTCTTAGATTTAAGAAAATAAGGTATGATTACGATAACTTACTTCAGAAAGATTATTGGATTTATTTTTTAAAAAATCTTAGAATAATCAGAAAACATAATTCAAGTGAAAAAAATGCTCCAAGCATCATAGAGAATGAGAAACAGAAAATAAGAAATTAGCATAAAAAAGGCAGAAATTACAAAAGGCTAATGAATACTAAATGAACAAGCATAATATAAATTCTGAAAATTTCATTGCTGAAGAATTAAATATATATCCATAGATTCTAGTTTACCTTAACCACAAGATCGATCGGTGAAATTTGTAAGAAAATTTTAGGTCATAATTACACGAGGAAATTAAAAATAACAAATTTATTTCTGCTAATTTTAGATAGCACTCTTCTCGTTGGCGCGAAAGTCTTATTTACACGACAGCTACAGAAAAGATCAAGTTCTCATAGCCTGTTATAAATCTTTTGCGAAAACACGACTTTTAAAAGTTGAAGGGGTTAAATATAATTGTTAAAGGTTAGGCTGAAATCTAACCGTTAAAGGCGCTTTTAAAGAGAAAGCCTATGTAGTTAATGGGAAGCGTACGATTCATACCGAAGATTAAGTTTCGATAAAATGATATGACTGATTTTTTTACTGCACACTAAAGGATAACAAGTGTAAAGACAGATACCTTAACATGCTTAAATTAAGAAGAATTATTCAGAATCATTGCAAATAAATTATTACACGAAATTTAACGACAGTTTCATTTTTGCCGCCAGAACTGTATGGTTACCTATTGCCAAATCGGGCGATGAAATAATTTGGAAGCGAAAGGAGTGCGATTTGGTGAAGAAAGTTTTGTTCGATATTAAAATATTTATAAATTTGAAAATCGCAATAACTTGAGGAGAGAAAATAGTCCAAGAGATATTTTCACTAAAATTTCAAAATATTTATTCATAGCTATATAAAAAAACTTTTTGAATAGTTATTCCTGCTCATTTTTCTGTTTGTCCGAATTCAACTGCAATGCTTTACAGCTCTGGCAACATCTTAGTTTGATTTTTCGATCTGCGGGCAGAAAGACTTAGCAGATGCTAAATTCTACCTTATTTTGCGGTACATGCGTTATGATGTAATCAGTGCTGTATAGTCTGAGGTAAGAATAGCATATTAATTAATATCTTTTTTATGTCGGTATTTTGGTGACCATAGGGTAAAACTTTACAATGGGGTGGCCCTTGTTTTTTGGCGATTCTTTTTGGACGCCAGGAATGCACAATTATAAGATGGCCGCTACACAAAACCAAAATAAGAAGTCAAAGAATTTCACAAACTCCATGTACAAATCGACCTATTTTCACTTGAAAAAACATCGGAGGATTGCACAAACTAGTCATTGCGCATTGTCTTGACTTTGTTCATGTGCACATAAATTTATTTTCATTTTAAAAAATCAAGAAGCTAAAACCAAGTTAAAACTCTCATGGTAACCAGAAATGGAGTTTTATCGCCAAAACTAAACAAAATTTACGCCAATCGAAAGAACACCCAATTCTACACTAGAGCCGACCATAATAATTAATTAAATATTTATTGCATTTTGGATCAGGTATCTTTAAATTTTGTTTTTTCATTTTAATCCGTTTTCGAAAGTAGTGAGACACCTCACAATCCTGCTTCTTCCATTTCATATCTCATGATGACATAGTGAATGTCAGAATTAATTAAATTCTCGTATTGATTTAATAGATAATTGTAGTAATTGGTAAAAGTTTACAATTGCGTGCTTCTTTGGCTTTGGCGCCAAGATCGGAATTAGAATTTTGAATACTGCAGTTTTGGACAATTGTTGAAACAGTATCATGCTGCACTTTAGAACAGTTCAAATGCGAAGGAAAAGATGACAAGGAATTGGGATTTAGTAAATTTTAGGTGATTCATCTTTTTTTTTTTTTTTTTTTTTTTTTTTTTTTAAAAAAGAAAAGAAACAGTTTCAAATACTCAGTATTAATTCTAATGAGGTGATTATCATGGGCAGAGCAAATGTTTTGTCAGATCCTGAGATCTCTTTGAATGGACAATTTTATTTTGGGGCAGATATTCAAAAGGTACAGTTGGAACTGCTTCACTCAGTTGGTTGCTGTAAGTGCTTGCTTGAAGATACAGTGCCGTTTTGAAAAATACCATTAATGATGGAAGATAAGGTGCATAAGAATATGCTGTGATCCTAACAACTTAACTAATGATGAAAATAGGTTTCACTGCAATGACATCTCTGGTCAACTATTATGGAATCAGGGACACACAAAAAAAAATGATCTAGTGATGTTTAAAAGATTTTTCTACGAAGTCAACAGTAGTATTAAATACTAGTATTGCCCATCATATAAATCTGCTATTTATGTGTGTTATAATGTGTAGTCTACTCCCAACCAAAGTAATACTGGGGATAAACATCCACAGTTAATCCAGAGGCATTTAAAAAAGAGAAATAGCCAATGTCTTTTGGTACATTTTTGAACAAAAATTTTCTTTATTGAAAATCAATTTTAATTGAGTACATATTGACCATTATTATCTATGACCTTTTGCCATTTTTCAGGTAGCTTCATAATTCCATTGGTGTAGAATTTCCGTGGTTTATCATCGAAAAACTTGCCCACATTATTTTTTGTGGCACTTCAGTCCGCCAATTTTTTACCATCAAGAAAGTTTTGGAGAGGCCAACACAAATGTTAGTCAGACGGTGCAAGGTCCGGGCTGTATGGTGGATAAAATATCGAATTAGCATCAGAACTTCCCAATTTCCGTCAATTTATTCCGAGTTGTCAAAGGTGTGTGGCTGCACATTGTCATAATGGAACACAATTCACTTTCTGTTGGCCAATTCTGGTAATTCTTTCTGGATTGCTTCATTCAAACGGTCGAATTGTGTACAGTACAGGGCACCAATTCATGTGGCACCTAAATATCGAGCTTCTTTTTGTAGCTTGCTCTTTTCAAATGATTCTAAATTGTCATGTGGTTGATATTTAGTGCCTCTGCTATTTTCTGACAGCTTGCGTGCAGGTCTTGCTTTCATCAGTTTCAAAATTTAATCAACTTTTACAGTGACTGGCCGACTAAAGCGAGGTGCATCTTTGACATCGAAATTTCTGGAACGGAATCAAGCAAACCACTAATCTGTCCTTCATTCAGTCACAGCATTTTCACCATACACTTCACAAATTTTTTGGCATGTTTTTGCAATGTTTTTACCTTTTTTTTATAATAAGAAAGCATCACATAGTGTATTTCTTCAGATATTTTACTCATTTTCAAATCAATATAACCTTTTACACAAGCAATGAATTAGAAAACTATTTTCACAAACAGTGGAAGCTGAATGTCACCTTTTAAGCACATATTCGTTTTAGCCAATCAGTGAGTGTTGTCGGATATATAGGCATCAACATCATCTAGTGGCAAAATCCATGGAGACATTTTATGCGACCCAATATGATTAAGAGTAAAATACTATAAATAAGTTACCTCTATTTTCAAGCAGTTTGATGTGGAAAATAAATTCATTTGGTTACATAAATCAGTATTCAGAGTTCTCTCCCTGTACTTCATCGTCAGTTCAGGGTGCACATGCTGTTTTTGCTACCATTGTTCTTGTATTTAAATAAGACTCTATGTAAATCATGTGATTAATAGAGTACACTTGATTTCTTTGGAAGATTTTGTGGTTTGCTTTTAATGGATAATATAATAACTGGACGGAACAATGTTAGGTAATTTTACAGTTAAATTGCATACTTTTACAGAAAAAAAGTAGCTTCCAAATAATATAATCTGCTATTGCTATTATTAGCCCACATGCTTTTCCTTTCCTTTGTATATTTGTTTTAGACAAGTGTTATTTTACGCCAAAGGTTAATGACTCTTATGTTTTCTGTTATAAGCAACTTGGTTTTTTTCTTAAGATACGGCTCTGCTATTTCACAACTTTGTTAATCCATCCCTGTATAATTAAGAGTTTATTGTATATAAAACTCCTTGAGAGTGGTGGGGAGCAACTAGATAAAGGTTCATGCTAGGTGGATATGCATGAAATGTTTATCTGGAATTGGAAATTACTAGATAAGGTTATTGATCGGATTACGTCCATTTTGTAAGATTCATCTGCATAGAGAGCCATACATAATGTTGTTGAACCATCTTTTAGTAACATAAATTCTAGGATGGGACATATGCAGAAAATTATTTTTTAAAAGTGGAAGGTATGTGCACAATCTTGAGACGTGTCACAGAAGAATGGCACTTATTTTGCTAGACATCATAGGCTGCAAGTTAAGACTTGTGATGCGAAGTGTCAGAATTTCTTGATGTTCTTATCTGGATTTCAACACGGTCCACTCAGTTGATGAAAGTTAGACCATTGCTTGAGAAGAAGGTATTTGGGTAAAAATATATTTATGGTTGCCCCATGGTAATTTTTGGTGGTACATGGACACTGAGTTCGCACAATTCTTTAACTTGCTGTTTTGGTTTTGTGTAGCAACGATTTTTGCACCAAAAATCAGTGCTACACAAAGCCAAAATAACAACACGAACTCGGTATCTGTTTTGACGTGCGCTAGTTCGACTATAAACTGAAGACAACTTTACAACAACAACAAACAATTTTATTTTTAGACTGTAACTAAAATCGAAATGAGTTCCTGACCATATGGGATAAAAGCATGTATGCTTCACTAGGAGTCCGAATTGAAACTGACTAAAGTTGCACAGAAACAGTGCGCTGTGCAACATAACTTTCATTGCCGCGTAGGAGGCAACATACCGCCCCACGCTGCAATATCTATGATGTGCAAACTAAATCTAAGCATACAATTGAATATCAACTGTTAACAATTCAGCTATCCATTTTTTCTAAGTGTTAACAAAAGACATAAAGTTAGTAAATCATGTACAATATGTAAGTAAACAATTCAAAGAATTTGATGAAGTTTGAGCATTTACAGATTTTTCAATAATTATGATAAGTATATCAACATTTCAAACAGTAAAAAAAAAAAAAAAATTCAAGTTTTTCTATCAATATTACTAAAATATAAGTATAATAAAGAATAATGTATACATTTTATTAATAATGAAACTTAATCCTTGTAATTTATCATCAATAGGCAATAAACAAATTTTTGATATTGGCCTTTTAATTGGACCGAATTTGGTATTAATGATTGCTACTCATATCTTACCGTCTTTACCAGGAATGGTCTGATCAATTCTTCCTAGTAACCATTTAAATGGAGGTAACTAATCATCTTTAATAATAACCATTATATTTTTCTTTATATTGTCTTTTGAAAAATACCGTTTCTTTTGTTGTTGCAAGTGATTGAGATAGTCAGTTGTCCATCGTTTCCATATAATCTGTATTATTTTAGTAAATTTTTGCCATCTTGACAATCTGCTTTCTGACAGATCTAAAATTTGAGGTTCTACAATTGAGTTTACGGGCCTACCTATTAAAAAGTGACCTGGTGTCAAGGGTTCGTAATCTAATAGTTCAGACGATAAGGGAGAAAGAGGTCTCGAATTTAGTATTCCTTCAATTTGATCAATTACGGTTAAAAATTCTTCATAGGTAAGTTTAGCATCGGAAATAGCTCTTTTAAGATGAAATTTAAAAGATTTGATTCCTGCCTCCCAAATTCTACCAAAATTAGGGGCACGAGGAGGAATGAAGTTCCAAGAGATATTTTCAGATGCCAAATACTTGCCCAAAACTTCATCAGGGACACTAGCAAGTTTCTTTAACTCCTTGTGAGCTCCTACAAAATTAGTTGCATTGTCACTAAATAGACATGAGAAAAATCGTTTTAAACATGCAATAAAGGCTTGTGATATTAAGTCAAATACTATTTCTAAATGAATCGTTTTTGTAACTAAGCAAACAAAGATTGCGATATAAACTTTATGCAAACTACCTTTTCTTTGATTTCTATATTTGATTAGAAAAGGGCCTGCAAAATCTATTCCCATGTTATGAAAGGTTAGGTTTGGATTTACACGTTCAGGAGGTAAATCGGCCATTAATTGATCTGAAGTGATAGGTTTATGACGAAAACAAATTAAGCATTCGTGAACTGTTTTTCTCGCTAAGTCCTTGCCACCAATGGGCCAAAACCTTTCCGTAACAAAATGTAGCAATGCTTAAGGACCAGCATGAAAATTTTTCAAATGATAGTGAATAAATATTAGCTTAGTAAGCTTATGATTTTTTGGCAATAAAATATGATGTTTAGAATCATAATTAATTGCGGCATGAGTTAAGCGACCGCCCACATGTAATATACATTTTCCATCTAAAAATGGATAGCTGATTTGTTAACAGTTGATATTGAATTGTATGCTTAGATTTAGTTTGCCTATCATAGATATTGCAACATGGGGCGGTATGTTGCCTCCTACGCGACAATGAAAGTTATGTTGCACAGCGCACTATTTCTGAGCAACTTTAGTCAGTTTCAATTCAGACTCCTAGCGAAGCATACATGCTTTGATCCTGTATGGTCGGGAATTCATTTTGATTTCTTCAAAAATAGCTTCGATGTCTGATATTTCTTCATCTTTGCACACTTTGTAATAATCCAAGCGAAGTTCATCAATTTGTTTGTTTAACTTGTGCACATTTTCTTGAAATACTTCTATTTGTTCGAAACCAAAATCATCCTGTTTTCCACTAATAGATGACTTTAATTTGGTTATTTGCGCTTTAATACCGCCACATTTTCTGTTCAACGTGTTCATTAGCCCTTTTTTTTATCCTAATTAACTGCGGCCGATCGTGACCAAAATGTTTTGAGGTGTGCTGGTTCGACTATAAACTGAAGACGATTTTACAACAAACAATTTTATTTTTGGACTGTAACTAAAATCGAAATCGAAATGAATTCCCGACCATACGGGATCAAAGCACGTATGCTTCGCTAGGAGTCTGAATTGAAACTGACTAAAGTTGTGCAGAAACGGTGCGCTGTGCAACATAACTTTCATTGCCACGTAGGAGGCAACAGTGTCCATGTACACATTGACTCGTTTTCACTTCAAAAAAAAAAAAAGAATCTATCCCTGAATTGCACAAACTAGGCATTGCGCATTCCCTTGACTTTGTCCATGTACACATCGATTTATATTCATTTAAAAAGTCAAGGGAGCAGCCATTTCTTCACTAGAGCCAAACAAAAAATACATAATCTCAATAAACTACATTTTAAGTCAAACAATGAAATAACATAAAAAGGGAAATTCATCTTAACACTACATAAAGGAAATACCCTTTACCTTATTTAGAAATTTTTGTGTCTTCAATCAAACAAATTTCCTTAACAGCATTCAAAAACTTCCTAAAATTATCTGAACTAGAATCTGTGTACTAGCATCACCACATAAATTCACAAAAATAAGGGTAAAAAATATCCTCCGTAGTGCTGGTATCCTCCGACATTCGACCATATGCATTTCTTTCCTACAAACAGGAGACTCATAACGGCTACTAAGTAAACCTTCATTTACACACCAGTCAATTAATGTTTTTTCCCTTTTGTTCCAGATCGTACAGAAACTTCAAATTAATCTTACCACATTCAGCCATTTTACCGTGTAAACCATAAAATAAGCAACGTACTTCCTAACCAACAGACAACACACAAACTTCCAACCCTTACAGATTTTTTAGCATCAGTCAAATTCACTGTAATCACGCAACCAATTACGTCATGTTAGGGTTTCCATAACATTCAGCTATTCAGGTTACCATAAATGAAGCAACTTGATGATAAATGAAATAACTTAGCGATAATCCAAGCGGAATCTTTCAATATACTCTAACCAGTATTTGCCACCATATTATTAGAATCTTTAATTTTCTGTATCTCCATTGAGAACTGAGTGATACCTTCTAATATTTTATATTAGAAATTTTGTATTGGAAATGCAAATATATTCTTTCTGAAAACAAATACGAAAGGATTATGATTAATCAGTTTACTGGAGTGTTTAGCTTTGGCAGCTTATTAGAAATGTTTCACCCATTCCTCTACAGAGAAGAATTTTCTATCATATGCATAAAGTTAATTTTCTATACCAAGAGATACATGTGCCTGCAAAACAGAAATAATTGCTTTATCTGAGGCCATCAAAAGCAAAAGATAATTTATGCTTGTCACAGTGATATTGAGAGTAGTTGCATTGTTCAGATCTTTATGCTGTTCTTCATTCCAAAAGCAAAATGAAAGATTCTAGATCCTTGAAGAAATGTGTATGGTATTTATTTGAAAATGCTATAAAGAAGAACATCTTCTGTGGAAGTTCAGTTTGGTAAGAAAATGTTTCAGTTCAAAAAAAATTTTTTTTTTATTTTTTGCTTTAGTTTGGTACTTGCAGCAGACAGGAGAATGCTCAAGGTGTTTAATTTATGGCTTACCTAACATACAACATTTGATGGTTTGAGTGTTGAGCCATATTGATGTAGTTTGTGAAAAACTTTCACCAGATGTGATATAGGCCTCTAATTTTATTTTTGATATGATCACAATGCCATTTAGATTAGCTATAGAAAAGTCTTTGCGTTAAGATGCTACTGACAAGCATGAAACAGAACATAAAGTCAACACACACAAAAAAAGTTTTTCAGTTTGATTTTGAGTTTCTTGCTGGAACTCTTAGTTTAATAGCTGGGTTACAGCTCCATGAAATTACAGCACTGAGTCAGACAAGCTTTCAAACTTGCCAAGTGTGAATACATCAGACATTCATTTTTACGTGGATGCATGATGCTGTAAGTAAGCAACAGCGTCAGAGGCCAAACTTCTACTCAGGATCATTCTACTCTGGTTATCATTTCCTTCTCGTTTTAACCTTTGCTGCTTGGTGTAAAATTTGCATAGACGTGTGGAGTTAAGGGAAGACATAATGAAACTGGGCATGTTTGTTACGAAAATGCATATGAAATAAACCATATACATGACTAAACATTTGGATTCTGAGCTTCAGACCAGGTTTGAGAGTATTTAAAATGTTATGTCTCTCGAAGCAATGATACTAGGTTTCTGCTAGCAGAGATAGGATTGTATTATTTGGCTTTGCATTATAAGCTGCTGTCATTTTAATTTGTTACACCAATGAGTATTTTGAGCCAACTGTGCTTTAAACCGATTATGTAGCCTTTGGCTACTAGACTTACTTTTAAATGTTAATTTGTTCTTTAAGTTACCTTGCCACAAGTGTTGGTTGACTTGCATTTTATGTTCAAATTCTGATTTAATAAAAAGGTTTATTACGCCTTCTTGAGTCTGTCATTATCTCCAGACTCAGTGATAATTCGCTCCAAGCCATTTAGGGTTAATGTTACCAAAACAAATCAAACTCTATAATATTGTTATGGATTTCATATTTATTTAGAATTGTAATTAGAATTGCTTTATTTTCCCATGCAACGCACACAATTTTTCAAGAGAAAGCTACGTCAGAAAAGTAAAAATAAAGGAACGCATGCATTTAATATTTAATAAATAAATATCTCGTAATTACTGTTGCCGTCAACAAATATCGAGGTTTTACCAGAATATTCTAGTAAATAATTAAAAAGCTTATAAAAGCCGAATTAAAATACCTCATCTCAGTTGTAACAGTATAAAGAGAACTGCTGCCTGTTTACTTATTGCTGTGATATTGGATTAACTTTATCTGTTTTGAATTGAATTCTGTTTAACATTTGTGATATTGTACAAATATCTCTGAGGAAATACCTCAGTATTTTGTTTCATTTCATGTGAAAAGAATAAATTTTATTAACTTTTTAACTACTTGTGCATTCAATCCATTATGAACCCGTACGCACACAACAGTTTTTGGTGTCAGAAGTGGGATTTTTGAATACCATTCACTAGAGCAATGGAAGAACTATTGAGATAGCTCGTGTCTGCCTTTACTGCATTCCAAGATAAGATGGAAGGGGCTGTCAATTCGGTAAAAGAAGATATGAGAACTGGCCAAGATTCCGTTAAAGGGGAGAGGAAAGCAGTTCAAGAAAAGATGGAAGCTGGTCAATTTTCCGTTAAGGAAGAGATGAAAGCTGTCAAACAAGAAATGAAATTAGGTCAAGAGGAAATGAAAAGAGAAATTGCCTGCATGTTAAAAAACAAGTTCAAGGCTATGAAAGGAAGAATAGATACAGCTGAAGACAAAGTTGGATAAATTCAGAAAAGAGTTTATGTGGTGGAGCAACAAATTGAAGAAAGGTCTGTCGCGAAAGAAGTTGACACCTTAAAGAAGCGCATAGCAACAGAAGGAAGCAATACAGATGGCTTTAAATTTCTACCCATGCCTGCTCATCCCTCTTTAAAGCTATCGACATATGATGGGAAGACCTCCTGCGAAGGGTCTACAGTTTTCTATAGTTGTGGATGCGAATGGATGGGATTCCCAAACTTAGGCCTGTCATCTTGCCAGTTCTCTGAGAGCAGATGCAGCGAATATCCTTCAGACTGTTCCCAAAAACAAAAGGCTAGATTTCGAAGCTCTGTCTGGTGCATTGGAGCTGCATTTTGGAGAGAAGTGTTTAAAAGATTATGGCAGGCTTCAGTTAAAAATCCCGTCAACAGAAGCCTACGGATGTTGAAAGGCTGTCCCACTCGCCTTTTTGGAGTGCCCAACAGAAACAAGGGAAATCCTATCCCTGCAATACTTCTTCGACGGGATCCGGAAATACAGAAAACACTGCGAATGGCTGATGTCAAGGACTTGAAAAGTGCTCTAGTGTATGCCATGAAATTCGAAGCAGCAAAGCAAGTCACTCGTAGAGAATGCCACCCAATCAAAGCTGCTCACATACAAGAACAGTGGATCAAATGACTGCTTACCTAGACGATTTAACCAGAAAAGTGAATGCCTGGCAGTGGAATATTGGTGACAAGAAACCAACCGTAAAGTGTTGGAAATGCGGTGCTGAAGGGCACATTTGAAGAACCTGCAGAACACCCCAGGGCATAGATGTTAAAACCGTGCCTATCAAAAAGGAGGGAAACTAATTTGTGGCCATCTCGCAGGGCAGAGGTTGCCAAATAATGAAAAGCCCTAGTATAAAGCACTTCAGATTTCTGCAATGAGTGGCGGCAGTAATGAACTTTTCTTCATGGGACAATTCAATGGAGTTCCTTGTAATATAATCATTGATACAGGAGCTAATGTTACGATCATTCGAAAATATGTGGCTGAACAATTGAAAAGCAAACTAAACTGGACGCCGCCCTGCGTTACACCCCGGGCTGTCTCAGGCGAGAAGATTGGCATCGATGTAAAAGTAAACATTAACATCATGTTTGGAAGTGCCGCCTACCATTACACGGTCTATGTGGGCATACTTGAATTGAACTTTCTAAGAAAATACAATTTTTCCTTGGATTTTAAAAATAATGAACTGCATTCTGCCTCTGAGGACATAACCTTATTGGGGATTAATGATGAAGGAGTGAAATGTATCCATAAAATCATAGCTCAAGACGATATCACAGTACTGGCAAGAATAAAAATTTTACTTCCTGGATCCATAGCCGAAAATAGAAATTTCTGCTACAGGGTCATGGAATATTCCCAGAATTGTGAACCATTTGTTCTCGACATGGACGTGAGTAATGAAAGTGTCTGTCGGCACTGTTTTGTCCCAAGAATGTGTAGTGGCTTACTGGAGCGAGTGCCTGTGTAAACCAAAGAGGAATTACTGTGTTGCAAGAAAGAGTTGCTCGCTGTAGTCAAAGCCGTAGAACATTTCCATTATTAGCTATACGGCAGAAAATTCCTGCTTCGTATGGATCATGCATCATTGGCCTGGCTTTTAAATTTCGAGAATCCTGAAGGTCAAATTGCCAGGTGTATACAGAGACTCCAAGAATATGACATCGCTGTCTATCATTGAAAGGGATCATCACATGGAAATGCAGACGCCCTGTCTAGACCTTGCCCGGAAAACTGCCGATATTGTTCCAGGATTGAAGGTAAATACCATTTGCTTAATCTAGTCGCATAACAAATCGCAACATCAACATCGGCTGATCTAGACCCATGGAGTGACAAAGAAGTCAGGAAAGTCCAGCTGAAAGACCATGATATTAAACCCATAATTGAACCTCAAACAGAAAACCTATCTGGCAGGACATTTCAAGCTATAGTCCCACAACAAAACAATATTGGGCTCTCTGGGACTCACTGCATATTCGAAACGGCGTCTTGTACCGGAAATTCGAATTGGATAATGGAAAATAAGAACAGATATTCAGAAAATATGTGAACTTCTAAAAACTTCCAATACATATCATTGAAGTACTGTCTGGGAATTTCGAAAAACTATTTTTTCAACTTCTTTTAACCATTCCTGAAATATGAATTCTGTATCAAGGGGAACATTCGCATCCCATTGAATACCCTTTTTCCACATAGTTTGCATTAAGAGTTTAATTCGAACCGTAAGTGGATTCATGATCCCTAGGTGATCAAACAGCATACCACATGCTGCTAAAATGATGCATTTAGTTACTTTAAGATTTTGTAACTTCTGAAATTGAGATACATCTATTTTCAAATTATCATTGACATTGTCCCAGATAAGGCCTAAAACTTTCAATGGTAACAAAGAGTCTTCAGATGTCTCATGACAGTCAACTTCGTTAAATTTCCATAGTTCATTCAGCTCAGGTGAGTTTGAAACCCATTATATGTAAATTCATGCTGGCCTCGCTTAGAATGAAAATCATATCCTTGTTTAAATCTAAGGCCTTTGCTATACTAACTGTCCCGGAAATTAAATCATCCACGTAAAGCTCTTTGAACATATTGCATTCCTCTTCGTAGGCATCTTCATACTTTTTTAAATACAGTCTTATAGTAGCTGTTAATAAATGAGGCAAGCGCTTGACCCCGAAAGGGACTCAATTGTGCTGGAGAACTTGCAAGTTGGGATTACTGTGATCATGATTTGACCCTTCTCCATTTATCCACAAAAACTTTAAAAAATCCTTATCTTCTTTAGCTACGCATACCTCTAAAAATGCTCGCTGAATGTTGGCACAAAACGCGATTGAGTGTACCCTGAATTTAATGATAATCTTCAGTAAGCCGGGATTTAAATTAGATCCACTTTCCAAACAATCATTAATTGATAAATTTCCCTTACTTTTAGAAGAACCGTCAAAAACTATTCTAACATTTGTAGAATTCTTCTGCTCCCGAACTACCCCATGGTGAGGCATGTAATACACCGTTTTCAAATTACCATTTAAATACGTATTTGCTCGTTCCACTATACCATCTCTCAAATGTTCATTAATTATCTCACTATATTTTAGATACAGCTCTATTTTTCTGAAACTTATTATTTAAAAATAGCAAACACTGTTTTGCAGTTTTATAATTACCATTTAAACCTTCAACACCCTCTTTCCACAATAATTGACTCTCATACCTTTTATTCTTGTAAGTTGTACTTCATTCAAATGACTCTATAATTTCTCTATCTGATCGAGAGATTTCTTTATCCCAATTGCTTCTAATTCCCACAATTTTTTAACTCTTTCATAACCTAAGTCCTGATCTACAATGGTTACATGATTAACTTGTGCCTCCTTACAGTTTGATCCTTCGTCCTTGCCTTGAATTATGAAAGCGAAAGTGCTTTCTGTTGCTACTAGTTTTTTACAAATCCTCATGTTTTGTTTTCCTAAAATTTCTCCAATATAATCCGAACCTATTAATACTTGAATTTCATTACTCGTACCAATATCTGTTAATTCTATTCTCTTCTCAAACGCCATCTTTCGTATCCACCGAGAGGGAATTTTTACTTGCCCCAGTGTTATAGAATTAATGAGAACAGTTATACTATTGTGTTAATTTTTATCTTTTTATTGGCATTGTTTACATTTTGCAACACTATTTCTACGATATCATACAAGCACTCTTGTGCATCTTTACATCCAAATGTGAAAATAATAAGCGCTTCCTTATTAATAATTTTCAACCCCAGTGAATCAACCACTTCTCGTAAGATGAGTGACTTTGTTGACCCTGAATCTAGCATACAACGTAATACCTTTTCGCTCCCCCCTTGACACCTCACTGTCGCCGTAAACGTCTGTAAAAGAACTGAAGTCGGATATTTAATTTTGTTATTATTTTCATTACATACGAGCGAAAGAGAAGCTTCGGAAATTGACGCTTGTTTTGTCTGATTGGAGGTATCCACTTTTAAATCTTTCGATGCAACATCGCATATTAATGAATTGTATAAACCCTGGACATTGCACAGTCTGCAATTTTCATCTTTAAGAGCACAGAAACGCCTTGGATGCCTGTTTGAAAAGCTAATAAAACATAAACCTTGATCCATCAATGCCTTTCGGCGAGCTTTTAAATCAAGTGGGCAATCATGATTCATGTGACAAGCAGATAACCAAAAAATACAGACATTTTGATTCTCTTTCTTAGGGAGGGTAGATAACTTTTGGTTTTGATCAAAATGTGATTTTTGCCAGTACTTACAGAAATTTTGCTTTGACTAGTTAATACTGAAGCACCTTGCTTCGTATAGTAATTATTTCTTTTACAATGCTTGCAAGATTTATTTTTATAACCTTGATGGGAACATTTGTTTTGTACAGATGGCTCATTTACATCAAAATTCTTAGTACGCACTAATATCATTGATGTTTCCCTAAATTCCACTTCCTTTTTCAAGAACATTACTAGTTCATTGACATCGAAAGTTTGTTTATCACTTCTTTTCCTAGTGAATTCTAAAGTTAAATTCTCGATTAATAACTTTAACAAAATAGGGAATAATAAATGTCCATAAGAACCACTAGTAACATTTAAAGAATTTATATTTCTTATTTGTATTTCTATATCGTCATAAAGCTTCCTCAAGGCAGCCGTATTTCCGGAACATTTTACAGGTTCTAAAGTCAACAATTTATTCATATGCCCGTTAATTAACAGGTCATCTCTGCCGCAACGGTTTTTTAGTATATCAACAGCCACCGTATAGTTTTCTGATAATCCACTAATAGCATTTAAAGCCAAACCCCCCAAAAGTGATTTTAAATAACAAAACGTGTCAACCGAACTGAGACTTTCATTTTGGTGAATGGAATTACAAAACTGATTCCAGAATTCAAGCCAAAAACAAGGATCACCGTAATATTTTGTAATCATTAGTTTCGGCAATTTTAAAGTATTCACTTCAGAAGTTTTCAACTTTGCAGATACGTTTTCCTCGCTAGAATTTCTAGATTCAACCTTACATGCATTTTTTATTAATTTTTCATGAATTTTGCATTTAAAACTTATAATATTTTCCTGATATTCCTGTACAGAAATTACTTCCGTTTCTAACTCCTGTTCTGTAACTACGAGCTTTTCTATCTGAGAATCATATTATTTTAACAACAGTGATTTTTCAAGTAATTCTTTTAATTTCTCATCCGCGGATTCACCCTCTTCTACCAATGCAGATTCTATTTTACTAATCAACTTAGTAGTTAAGCTACACATCACTGTACATAACTTCTTTGCCTTCATAGCCTCTATTTTACCATTAAATTCTACCAACTATAATAATCGTTAAGTTTTTTATTCAACAATTCAATTCAAACTGGAAAAATGAAAAAAGGGCCTACCTCGAATTCCTTCACATTACATGCCAGCTTTTCAGCCATGAACTCACTAATTTTCTTACACCATTCTTCATCATCAGGTCCAGCGTCACCAGCAAAATGTGTGTATCCAAATCATCAGAAGCTTGTTGTTGCATGTTCCTTTATTTAATGACGAAGATATTTTACTGTAAATTTATTTACAAGCCGTATGCCACCTGGCATGTTTACAAACGTTATAGTTCCCTGGCGTGTAAATTGATACATCATACTAGTTTTCTGCCACCTGACAGATACAATGTGATTACATCAATTGGCGGTAATACGCCCGAAATATTGGAATGTCCACTCTCTTTATGTTCTATAATGCAACTAACTCTTTGTGCGGTGCGTCCTCTGGTACAAATCACCGCAATCACCGAGGAGGCCAAAACTGATATATATATACACTATAACTATTATCCCAACTAAAGCTAACATCTGATTGAATATAGATTAGATATTAAGACCAAAATGGTGCGAGTAAACAGATATCAAGAAATTTATAGATCCTGGCAAAAGCGTAAGACTCTGAAAGCGACGTGGAAAAGACTGAAAAGGGGCTGGTGAAGGACCTGATGGGAACAAGGCATAATAATACAAGAGAAATTACACAAAGTGCAAGGTGCAAGTGCGAGTTCAATTGGTGCCACATTTAGAAAAAGTAAATTAATACATCTAAATAAATAACATTATATACAATTCAAATGAGAGAGACACTACAATATTAGGTCATATAATCATTTAAGATAGCCATAGGTCTTTTACTATTGCATGGGTCATTAATATCATAGTCATATATCCTGATTACAGGGTTATCAAAGGTATTCAAGTTGTCATAAAATTTCTGGGCAAGCCGCCAATAAAAATATTTTAATTCTTCAACCCCTAACTGTGTGTGTATTTTGTGATTTCTTATGTACCATTATGTATTTGAAATCTGTCTGAGTACCATTCTGGGTCTGCTGTAACTTTTTTCGATAGGATTTGCATGAATATGCCTGTACAGGGCAGGCATAACACAACATGGGATGCAAAATAGTCTTATAAATAAGTAACTTGTTATCTGTAGAAAGTACAGTGTTTCGAGCAATTAAGGGGGGAAGTGTAATTTTACTAACTCGAAATTTTCTTAACACAGCTGTAATGTGTGGGTTTCATGAGAGAGTTTTATTGAGGATCATCCCTAAATATAGGACTTGCTTGGCCCATGGGATATTGGTTCCATAAAATTGCAAATTTTGGTTGAACTTATTTTTGGTGATAAACATAATTGTCTGTGTCTTATTGACGTTTACCTTAATCTTCCATTTTACCAGCCAAGTCTGAAGTGTCTTAATGTAATCTTGTAACCGTTGTATTGCTAGGCTAACAAATGCACTTTGAGTGAGGATCGCAGTGTCGTCAGCATACATTGCGAGTGTAGTGTTGGGTGTAACTGGAATGTCATTTCTCGTATATATTAAATAATGTAGGCCCTAAAAGGAACTGTTGTGGGACCCCAGCAAGGATAGGTGTTTGCGTGGAAAGTGTATTTGTAGCTTCTTACTATGGCCGTAGTACGTAGTGTATATAATTGTAAATAGTACTATAAATAATATAAGACCATGGTCCTCTTTGTATTTGATATGTATTTAGTATTTGATGGTATTTGTATTTGATAGTATTTGATTTCCTCAAAGTTACTTATTACAATTATTCTGTATTTTGTTATTGTAATGTAATGTGTATTACTGTATCAGTGCGTTAGTTGTAAGTTTGGCTTCCTGTCCAGAGATTGTACTGCCTGGGACATGCAGTCCTTGGGAAGGGGCCAGTGTTTTGGATTTCGTACTTATTTAGCTATTTATTTAGAATTGCAATTAAAATTGCTTTATTTTTCCATGCAATGCGGATGATTTTTGAAGAGAAAGCTATGTCAGAAAAGTAAAAATAAAAGAACGCATGCATTTAATATTTACTAAATAAATATCTCGGAATTACTGTTGCCATCGACAAATATCAAGGTTTTACCAGGATATTCTAGTAAATAATTAAAAAGCTTATAAAAGCCGAATTAAAACGCCTATCTCAGTTGTAGCAGTATAAAGAGAACTGCTGTTTGTTTACTTATTGCTGTGATTGGTTGTAGCGAATTTGCTGTGATATTGGATTAACTTTATCTGTTTTGAATTGAATTCTGTTTAATGTTTGAGATATTGTGATATTGTACAAATATCTCTGAGGAAATGTCTCAGTATTTTGTTTTATTTCGTATGAAAAGAATACATTTTATTAACTTTTTAACGACTTGTGCATTCAATCCATTACGAACCCATACACATGCAACAATATATATATTGCAGATTTCTATTTTGGAGTTATGTTCCTGAACTTCTGGACATGTAACACTGGGGACAGTAACAAGCAAGATGACTGAATTTATAGTAACATTTACACATTGCCTCTGCATAGTTGTTGCTTGGTGCTGTAATGGCAAGAGTAATGTATCTGTATATAAAGTTATTTAAAAAATGAATTGAGAAGAGAAACTGACTAGATATAGAAGGTGCATTCTGCCTAAAATATTAATTTTTTTTTTAATTTTTAATGTTTC
This sequence comes from Stegodyphus mimosarum, assembly GCA_000611955.2. Classification (NCBI taxonomy): domain Eukaryota; kingdom Metazoa; phylum Arthropoda; class Arachnida; order Araneae; family Eresidae; genus Stegodyphus; species Stegodyphus mimosarum. The sequence goes on from KK117883.1 coordinate 350,163, forward strand.
TACAAATGTTAAATATGTTTGATTATTTTAAATATAAAGTATTAGGTTTTTAGAAAGAAGTCTGTTTTAAATATATCTCCTAGATATCAAGATAAACACTACTGTTGTTATTAGCTAAACATAAAGTAAAATGTGGAGGAAGTTTTATGTTGAATGGGACAAAAAGAATAACTTAAAACTCTGTAATTGATTTATTAAGTCAAAACAAATTAATTGTGAAACCACAATTATACAAGTTTTATCTGGCAACAGTAAAAAATCTTCGTGTTACGTGCTGCTAGAGGCACTGTTAATCAAAATGCTGCCATTTATGCAGGAGAATGCATACTGCGTTTTGAAATGCACCAAAACATCATCGTTTGCTGTTGTTCAGAGTCATTTTTGTACAAAATTTGGTAAAGAACCGCTGTATCATCACAACATCAAATAGTGGGTGAAGCAGTTTCAGGACACAGGCTGCTTTGAGAGAAAACCAGCCTAGGATGAACAGCAGTGGGTACCCAAGTATTCGAAAAAATTCATGAAACATTTTTTTATGAAACGATTCACGAAAGTTCCACAAAATCAACCCATCATGCAAGTTCTGAGCACAGTGTGATTTGTGTTACGAAAATGTCTACAGTTGCAGTCATACACTTTTCAGATGGTGCAGCTGTTAAAAACCTTCCAATAAACAGTTGCAAAAAGCTTTCTGTGAAAATTTCCAAGATAAACCAGAAGTAGATGTTTCACAAACAGACTTGTGTATACGGAGGAAACCACTTTTCACGTTTTTGACAAAAATAAAGAGTTAATCGCTATAATTTTCAATTTTGGTTTGCAGAAAATCTGCAAGGTATAATGGAACATGAGCATGACTCTACAAAGGTATACGTTTTCTGCACCATTCCCAACAGTTCTGTTTTTAGTCCTTTTTTTCTTTGTGGAAAAATCAATTAATAGATGCATTTACCAAGATATGCGCTATCAGAGCAATTGTTCCCTCTGTTGGAGGTAGTGGTTTCTTTCTGCAGTGAGACAGTGCTTCACCACATTGCCATAAAAATATATGCCAGTACTCAAGCAATAAGTCTTACCTCGTCCCTGGATTGGCTGTGCTGGGTCAAATGATAAGCCATTGCTTTGTTGGCCACAGAGATCCCCAGCTCTGAACCCCTTGTGATTTTTTCCTGTAGTGTTTTGGTAAAGACAGAGTGTTAATGCCTTCATTTCAACAGGATTTACTGCAATTGAAGCAGCAGAAAAGTGAAGTGCTCAAATCATTAGCAAAGGATATTCCTTTAGGAGTGTGGCAGAAACTGGAATACTGCATAGATATTTGCTGTGTCACCACCAGAGATGCACACATAGAAGATCTATAGAAACTTGCATAACCATAGAGTCACTGTAATTTTTATTATCAAAATAAAGTAATTACAGCATTCACAAATTGAAGAATAAAGATAGCAAACTTTAGCTTACCTTTTGTGCACCCAGCAGCAGCAGTTAAAACTCTGAAACTTCATTGGTGTGAGGGATATCCATTAATGATAGGATGCATACTTAAGCATAAATCACATTTATTCAGCTGTAACTAAGTAATATAAAGCGACGGATACATTAATGTTTGCATACAAGCACATATGAAAGCTTAATAAGATGTAAAGAACAAGAGTATCATGGGATATAATAATTGGGTGTGATTGATGTAGTTGGTGTGGTTGATGCACGCGCACCTTGGCATTTCTAGGGTTACCAGAAGTAAGTTCAAAAATAACATTTTCTTCTTCTCAAATGCCTGATTAACAACACAAATATGCTTTCATTTTTTCCCATTCAGTATGAAACACGCTGTGCCTTGAAGATTATCACTTTAATATTTACGTAAAAAGAAAGCACAGAGAACATCCAGATTTGAGAAGAAAGTTAATAATTGAAAACAAAAATCAAAGAGCCTTTGCATATTTGAGTTAAATTACATTTTCTGAAGAACTATTTATATAAATTCACTGAAAGAAAAAAAAATGAAACAGACTCGCCAAATTTTCAACAATAATTCTTTTCTTAGTTCAGTACATGCATGGGATTTTATATGATCAGTGATCATGTAAAATAATATGTAAGTTATCTTTTTTGTTTAAATAACATACAGATTCACTTGATTTACAAAAGTATATTACAGTTTAAGATGAATTTTATCGATTTACACTTTCATTTTGAAGATCAGAAGGAAATGTATCATTACATGACAATTAAGAAGCGACAGCATTTCAATGCATGATGGTATAAAAGTTTGGCACTAGTATTAGTGGTGTTATAAATATCAAATGAAAAGATAACTGAATGTTAAATATATCCTGGCTAAATCAAACATATATTTCACAATGACTTACACAACCTGTAAGATCGTATTATTCCATTATTCATCATTAATATTAGCACATGCTCCAAGTCACATTGCATTAGATAAGCTGCAGTTCTCACACTCTGATATGTATGATAAAGTACATTGTAACATTACAGTCTTGCTCTGTCTTAAATTTTAATTCTGTTTTACTGTCTGCCAATGAATAGCAGACTTCTGGTGCATTTTTGTACAAGGGTGAGAATATTTAATCCATTTCCAAACAAGGGTAGCTTATTTTGTGGAGATATATCAGTTTCTGTTTTTATAGGTCCTAATAGCATTCCTTTTTTTCGGTACTATGCAAAATAAATTTTGTTGAGGTGTTTCTGTTTATTTATTTCATAGGCAGACTGTACATATTGTTACTACTTTTGTATATATCTAATTAATTTTAGTGAAATTATGTGTAAAATTATAGTATCCCATCTGGAATGTAACATGAAGTTCTTTGAATGAATAAAGCTGTGACAGAAAAACAAGATTACTGAGGTAAATGGCTATCTTGCTGAATTGGTGATAAATCACCAAACTTGGCAACATTTTCCCTGTTTAACTGTAGTTAGTCTTGTAACTGATTCCTATATATAACTGTATCTGGTCCTTATATGTAACTTTAACTGTATATGCCTTCCAGTAATTTTGGGAATTGGAAGTTGATAAGATAATAGCTCAGTTCATACACATAAATTAATAAATGGACAGTGCACCATATAGAGTCTCTGTATTTAACTTCACTTCTTCAAATTGGTGTACATTTAAATTATAACTATGAGGAATCATACTTGAGAATCCTCGATTTTTATTTAGCACACATTCTTACTCTTTGATCATCATGCTGTCACTCTTTTCACAAAAACTCTGAGTCGAGAGGCGAGTGGGTATCTTTCAGCTTCACAGTTACAGCCCCGAACAGAAGTTACTAGAGATTTCTTGGTGGCCGGGAGAAAACTATGTAACCTTGGAGAGAACATCAGTTCTCAATTTTTAGTTCAGAGTTAGATCTTTGTGTGAGCTTCACTCTTTACTTGCACTTTATATTTTGTTGTGTTTAATGTTCCTAGTAGTTTGAAGTATAACTACTGATTTCTCTCCGTAATAGTGAGAAGAGCTGTATGAGTACTTTTGTGGAAAGTTCCAGAGCTGTAAATTACTTTTTTTAGGAAAATAAATTTCATCAAGCTATCATTGGTTCTGGTTGCATTCAATCCATTACGTACCTGCACACACACAACAGTTTTTGGTGTCAGAAGTAGGACTAAATGCTGGTGATAAGAGTGATGGAGGAGCAAGTAAGACAGCTGAGGGCAACCCTTGCTGTATCCAAAGAAGAGAAAAAAATGGGCCAAACAAAATTCATACCAGTATGATTGATGAATATTATTAGCATTAAATTTCATCCATGGTTTTTGCATTATATGCATAGATGTGGAAGAAGTGCTTATCTATTCCATTCCCTGCATATATTCAGCCCTACTAATGGCCAAGTGGTAAACTCAGTAAACACTGGTAGTTAGTTCAGTGCAAGATTCAGATTCCACGAATGGGCGGGCTGCATGGGCGTTTTCATTGTTTTTTCCATTTGTAATGTGTACACAGGCTAGTTTCCGTAGAAAGTCTTTCATGAAAGTATCCCTTTCCATAGGCAGGTAACCCTCAAGGCTTTGCTGCAATCACATAACCAAAGCGAAACCAACCCTGTATATATATATAGTATAAATGGGAGTGCAATAATCACAGATCTTATGGTCAGAGGGTTAAAATGAAACACGTCTTATAAACTTGTTTGATTAAGTGTCTTCTATTCACATTAAAATAATTTCATGGTCATTTATTTAAATCTTTTATTTTTTTTAATGCTCTTATATATCTGTGTAATTTGAATTTATTTTTGTGGAATGAACAAATAATACAATACAAAGTCCAAAATTCGCACCCGTTAAAGTTTACCGGATATTAGATCATTAGTTTGAATCTGTAAGATGATATTCATTTAAATCACATAATGGAACATATATAGACCTTAAGGGGAATCAAAATAATAATAAAAAAAAGCTCATTATTTATTTTTTTTGCTTTTTTTAAACATTTCTTTCAACCTAAGTTGCTTAATTTGTTTCATTCTTTGTGCTAATACTTTCTCTTTAATTATACAGATAGATATAATTTCTTGTTCAGTAACGAAGCTCCATTGTTTAAGTCTTGTAATTTCATGTTGAGAATCCCACTAAAATATCAATCCAAATTTTTTCATTCTCAGCGACCTCTCTATCACTTTCTTCACTATCAGTAGTGGTATTTTCTGGATTTACAATCATACTACAGATTTTTGCCATCTGTTAGTTAGTTTTGATTGGGATATTATGGAAAACTTCTGATATTTCTTTACAAATTGCATTGATTAAAAAATTTTGCTTTGTGTTTGTGAAATCTAAAAACCTTCAAATTTACAACTATCATCATAAAGCTTAGCTAATATTTGCTTTACGCTACTGGCTGTGTATCATGAGATGAGTGACTAAAGACACTTTGTTCCGGTAAATTTTATCTTACTTATATAGCACACAGCCAAAGCATGAATTATATTAGTTAAGTTATTTATTATACTTCAACTACATTCCACACATACTTAAGGCTTATCTGAGTTCCAAATAAAGAAATTCCTGTACGTGCTTGAGGCTTATCCAGGGTTGATGCTAGACATTTTGCAGCCTATTGCTGTCTGTACAGGTCTAAAATTCTGCTGCCAAATGCCCTCCTAAATTCTGAAAATTTAACTGCCCCTAAATTTTGCATTCCTACACCTTCCTTAAATTCTCAAGATTTTGCCATCTCTTAATTTTGTTGCTATTATGTGATTCCCTAAATTCTAAAAATTTTGCCTCCTCTAAATGCCACTCAATGTGGCTGCATCAGCTCAGGCACTTATCCTGGGGTTAACTGAATATCAATTCGAACAGCACTAAGTGTAATCTTTTAGCCTAGGAGTATCATTTACAAAATTTATTTTTTGTGTATAGAAATTTCTGTTAAATTTCTCCTTGTCAACACACTCAACACTTTGCAGCAGAGTTAACTGAAGTCTGTAAGCATCACCAAGCCTAATGTGAACATAAAAGTTTACCATCCTCTTTGGTATTCAATTACTAATATTTTTTTTTAAAAAAAAGTGTTTAGGCATTGCTACATGAGTCATTTCTCAAGCTGCAGTGTGTTGATGTCATACGATAATGAAAGCAAAAAGTAATAACTGATGATTCACCAGGCTGGCATCAGTGCCGAAGGTTAACTAGGAATTGCTATTCTTTACATGTTTTATCATGAAAAAATATCAGTGCCTGAACCTAAAGTATAAACAGAATTTCTAAAAAAAGAAGAATTTGCTGGTAATTAGAAGGTCCAGATATTGGATATCTGGATTTCAGACTTTGTATTCGATTTGCAAAAATGGATTTATAAAATTTGTATATGTATGTGCTCATTTCTGTTTTAATTTAATAGCCTGCATTATGTGAAAAAATTTTTATATGCAACAATATTTATTTATTTATTTTTTTTACTGTCTTTAAAAGCAATGGGTAATATATCCTCATCTGTGAATGCAACAACTGCAGTGCCTCCATCAACACAAACTTTAAATAAAGATGTGGAAAGTAAAGGTCACATACCAGAAAACATAGGAGGTGCTACTGATAAATTAGGTTCCTGTCCTTATAAACATAATGAGAAAGAAATGCCACAAGCAAAGAGTGAATGCCCTGTTACTGGAGCTACCGATGATGATGTCAACCCTTATAATATGGTAAATATTATAAATATTGTTTATTAATTGTGAGTACAAAAGAGATTTAAAATTAGTTAAATGTTTCATATTAAATCTGTAATATGCTGTATGCATTCCGATTATCATATTCTTAACAATTATTCTGATATTTGCTTGTAACATAGTTACAGTTACTAGAAATTAAATAATTTAAACAGAGTGAAAAGTCTGCCCTTCTTTATATGCAAATGTTTGTAAAAATGTTTTATGCATAATAAAAGTATTGCATGTATTTAACAAAATTTTATTAACGAGCCATTTATTAGCTATTGAAAGCATTTCAATATCGAATTCAGATTTACTGTTGTGTGGCAATTTAGCACTAGAAAAAAGAATCTAGAAACAAATTAATATTAAATGTTTAACTTAAGTATTGCTTTTAAACAAAATAGAAAAAGAAAGAAAGAAAAAGTTTATTTCTATGACAGTGCGTGCATTGGAGTAAGAGTCAAATCAACAAATTGTTTCTATATTTTTCTTTGCTGATCCAGTCATAAAATACCGTTTTGAAGCCCAAAGCTGTCCAAATATATATAAATATTTAAAAAATATATTAAACAATTTATCACTTAATTTTTGCATTGCAAAAAATTTAGGGTACTTTCTGACTATCCACAGCCTTACTGAAATATTGCAAACTTGTTGCCAGTTTTGGAGAGTGAACTTGTTGCTGATTAATATTTTTCCAAGTTAATTCACGAAAGGCAACAGCCATTTTTAAAATTCCAAACTCTAAGCATGTCATATAAGAGCAATGAATAAATAAAATTTTAAAAAGTTAGGAATATGGAAGAATTTTTTTGGGGGGGGGGGAACACTGCTGTTTCCACCATGTGCACAGCAATCTATTTTCACTTAAACAAAGGCAGAGAATTGCACAGATTCGGCATTGTGCACCAGCCAAAACATACTGGGATTGCCACATAAATACTTTTTGGCAATGTGGTTTGCCACAAAGCTATTATGGCAACATGTTGCTTTGACTCACAGGTCCTTTTTCATGACTTTTTGGGGGAGGATGTGAATAATCGGAATGTACTAGATTTAATTTTATTTTAAGGTATGCCATTTAATTATATTTTTTATTATATACTTTTAACATAGTTATTAATTTGTATAGGCTTTACATACTAACATCATTTTAACATAGTGGTGTGATGTGAATGAGTTAAGGGGACTAAGCTAGTCTCTTAACATTTTTTGCACTACATTTTCAAGTATATTTGTACCTAATATCCATAAACATTAAAAGGAATACCATTTTAGCTGTTTGAAATGCCATGCCGTTCGAGTGTAGTCCAGTTTTCACATGAAAGGGAGAACTCAAATTTCATTGGCCCATGAATGAAAGGCTTGCTACTAGGAGGGAACTCCTCATTTTCATCTGTTCCCATAGCTGCCGTTAACATACTGTTAACTACTGGCAATTGGTCATATAAAAGTTTACTTTTCTCCTGATTCTTGTAAGCGAAATTAATTAAACTTTTAGCAGTTTATTTTAGTTTGCCTTCATGAAAGCAACTCTCATGGTATGTGGAAGAAATCAAAGTAAAATACAAGTTGCACCCATGAAATAACTGGGCAATTTCTTTTAAATAAGAAAAAAGTGCAAATCTGAAAATAAAATTATCACCTTCAAAATAATCAACAGAGGAGTCTGTACAGTGTTTCAGCATTTTCAGGTCATCAAAATGCTGTTTACAGGCACTGGAACTAACCATTTGCAAAATGCAAGTAATACTTGAAGCATACCCTATCTTGTTTTATCATCAGTGTTTTTGTGCCTCATTTAAAGAGGTCATACAACTCATGCACTTGTGTTCTTGATAATGATGCATCACCATATACTGTTCAAATCATCTCTAACATTTCAGTAGCAGGTTTACCTAAGTTGTAACAAAATTTAATTGTTGTTCCATCTCAAAGCAATTCGAACAGCAAATTTCAAAGCAAATTTTTTTGTAGAATGCTTTTTCAATAAATAAAAACGACTCAAGCGTTCTGATATACATATGACAAAGTAACGAATTTAAACTGCCTTTAACAAAAATTGAGATGCCACTCTTTCTAAACATATATTTATTCTTTCACTTTTTATTTTACCATTTGGTCTTTTAATTTGTCGAGTTACATTATAGGCACACCTTGTTATATTGATGCAGTAATTTCAAGTTTAAACTTCAGAAAGGGAAGCGGTATGATAATTAAGTCCTGAGGTAAGGTATCTTCATGCAGCATGCACAAGCAATCTCCATAGCCATTTTATTGCAGTAAACTTATCAGCTGTCAGTGTTGCAATCATCTCAATTGCTTGTCGATCATATACTTTGAGATAATATATTTTCAAAAGACGCATAAATAATTATAATTGGTAGATTTTCTCTGCATGTTCTCATTATTTATGCAAGCATGAAACATTATATAATTTCAAAATTATAATTATTAAAACAAAGAACTAATGTGTTTTGGTGACCCTGTGCTCTTTTTGAGAAATAATGTTTCGAACTAATTATTATGACATCCATTAAATTAAAAAGATTCTGTATTTATTATGGCTTCTCCTCTTTTATCCAATTTATATAAATTTTTCAGAGGGTATTAACTATTATTGAACTCATTAACCTTCAAATTATGTCAGTAGTCTTCATATTCAAAATATAATACCCTGTTGAGCATCTCTGTAAATAATCACTTTTGAAAGCGATCAGTGTTTCCAAGAACTTAAGTAATACTGAATCTCACCTTTTTAAAATGATAACCACCAACATCTATGTGTAGTTGTATTAAAGAGAATTATAATTTTTCTTCAGACCTCGTCCCCTTTGATAAAAACCATTGCATGCCAGTGTTTCTAAATTTTTTTTTGTGTGTGTTTTCTTTTATAAAATATTGTAAAAGGATAGAGTCATCGTACATGCATCATCATCTTTTAGTTTTACAAATATAGTAATAATCAAGGTTTAAAATTATTTACTGAGTTAGAGCTGTTTATATTTCTTTAGGCTAGAATAAGAAAGAAACAACTTTTGATAACATGTAATGATAACAAATAACCCAGATAAAATTTATTTGTAAAAAGTCACTCTCTTTATATTTAAAGGGGAGGATTGGAATTTAAAAGTATTTAAAATGCATTATAGAAATTTTAAATTAATTCATCTTTAAATGCTATATGCTATGATTATATGTTCATTGCCAGTACTTTTGAGAATTATGGAGAATGCAACATAAACAATATAAAACAGCATAGTAAGTATGTAACCCTGTGGGGGAAAAGACAGTTCTATATCTCCCGTTCTACTGGGCCAATGGACAAAATTCAAATTGTGTTTTCCGTGTCTCGAAAGCACGACTTAGTATACATATTAGATTTATATATAGCGTTGTTCTAATATAGGTATTTTGACACAATTGGACTTTTTCTGAAGTGGCATGCCAATTTTTTTCCATATTTTGATTCAACGACTCAAATTATGCCTAAATATATTTTTTAAAATTTGGTGCAAAATTTAAGGAGAAATTTTAAAATTTCTCTTGGCGCTTTTTTTTTTTTTTTTTTTTTTTTTTGTTTGTGCCAAGACTAATTCACTTGGTGTACTTCTTAACTCTTAGCAACCTATTTTCCTTTTCTTTTTCTCATTGTAGACAAGCGGGGAAAAGTCATTGTTCATACTTTCAAGTAATTTTAACAGGGTGCGTAAACCACATTTGGTGTTATTATGGCTTATAACAAATATGCCGAATTTCAAAATGCGCCAGTATGTAAATTCGCGTATATCTTAGGAAATTTAGAATAAAAAGCTCTAATTTTTTGCAAATTTGCTTAGAAATACATCTACTTTATGACGATAATAAACATTTTATAGGTTATAATTCAAAAATTTTTTTGAAAAATGTATCAAAATTATTTAAAAATAAATCATAAAAAATGGGGGAATTTTAATTGGAATGAACCTAAATTTCAAAATGTAAAAGGAAGGATAAATAAGTTAAAAAAAGAGATATTAAAAAATATATGCCAAATTTAATTAACATTGAGGACCTAAAATTTTGAGACCTAATTTTTTAAAACTATTCATGTGAATTTTACAAAATTTGTCATTTTGCTGTAATTTGAGTCGTAGAATTGAAATATGGAAAAATAATTGCCATATCATTTCAGAAAAAGTCCGATTTGTGTCAAAATACCTATATTAGAGCAATGCTATACATAAATTTAATACGTATCCTAAGTCGCACTTTTGAGACATGGAAAAAGCAAGTTGAATTTTGTGAATCAACCCAGTAATGATTATTACTGGGAGATATTAGAACTGACCTTCCCCTTTTTTTGTGCAGCCTTCAAATGTAAACATAGGTCTGAGAATGAGTTTACTACTGTGGTGGCTGATGTAAAAAATTATGAATGATTAGTCTTTCAGATATATTAGGCCAATCAGTGTAACTAAATTTTCATGCAGTATCATCTAAAATAGCATTTCTGTGCTTGCAATGAGGTTAAGCATTAAGAGGGTCCCCCCCCCATCCTTTGAATAAATAAAAAATTATATCAAGCAGACTTGTTGTTCTATTAACGGTCAGTTATAAAGTCTGTCTTGCATTGTGTAGGAAAGCTTTTGCTGTTATATTAAGAGAGGGAAAAATTTAATTTTTTTTTGTTTGGTATAATTTAATGTAACTTTCAGTGCGTTTAAATATTGTATTAAGTCAGTTATTTATACTGTTTTTCATTTGCTGATGTAAGTATTTGTATTTAATTACTTAATTGTTTCATTTATTGATCATTTATTTTTAGATGCCGCCTATGAATCAGAATCCAGCTCCTGATCAACCATTTCCTTTATCCAAAGATCGTGAAGTATCAACTATTCCTAAAGCTGGAACTGAAAATGAGGTTTGGGTGTATCCATCTCAACAGATGTTTTGGAATGCAATGCTTCGAAAAGGCTGGAGGTGGAAGGAATCTGATATTTCTTCTAATGACATGGCTCACATTATTCGAATTCATAATGTAAATAATGAAGCCGCATGGCAAGAAGTTCTTAAATGGGAAGCATTACATGCTAAGTAAGAATATAAAAGTATTTTGCATCATATTTTGAGTATCAGAATTAGGTTTTATATATGCTATATTTGTATATAAGCATCTTCTTGGAGATTTAAATTAAAGAGCTCTTTTACTGAAAACTGTTACTGATTTTTTTCCAGATAAATTTTTGCATCAATATCTTCAGTGGCTTTAAAAATTGTCACATTAAGAATTCCAGTGTAAAATGTTGAATGAATTAAAATATAAAGAATTAATTAAAATATACAGTGACATATCATCTTACTCAATGATATACAACTTTTTAATAAATGTCACACTGATGGATAATTAGTTTATTACCCTCAGGTTATTATGTGAATAAAAAGTAAGATTAAAAACTATAATTAAATGTATAATTTAAGTGGGCTTTCATTTTATATTTTGCAGTATTTATTAGATTGTAAGGAATGAAATGGACTGATCCAAGTATATAACCATTAAAGCTCTAGAATTCAGAATAGCTTCTATTATGATTGTCTCTAATTCCCTGAATGTCAAGGATGATTTATGTAGGATTTTCTTCAAAAGAGTTTTCAGAGTCTGAGCCACAGTCTCCTAGAATTCTCTCTCTAATTCTCAGAATTCTCTCGTCTGCTTATTAATTGCATTTTTCTCTCTTTTGTTTTTGGCAACTATTGCAATGTTATGTTTACTTTTGATGTGTTTGTTCTAGTATGTGATGTTTTATTCGACCGGATATTAAGGAGAATGCATACACCACAAGAGAAAGCACAGATTTTATGGTGGTTCATAGAAATGAAATCCATGATGCAACACAGAGAAATTGCAGAAGAATTTACCAAAAAGATCCTCCATCCAAAAGCAGCATCTTGCCGTGGAAAAAGAATTTTATAAATCTCTCAATTATAAATTTCTGTCTGATCCATTTTTTAGAGAATTCTTGAATTTTATTGTTCTTAATTGCCTGGATTAGTAACTCTTGATTATTTCTTTGCTCTTTTAAAAGGTTTTGTCTTTGTCTATGTACACTACTTTGCACAAACCTCTTCTCACTATGAAGAGTCTGAATGCAAACAAGAATTTTTATCTTGGCAGGTCTGCCATCAGCTCTAAATTCACTGCTCTAGTTACAGCACAGAGAAATAGTAGACTATAGTTCTCTTCCAGTGGCAGAGTAAGGCTGGTACTGTTTAAGTGTTTTCAAACAGGAATGCTTCTTAGCATCTCTCTGGTGGGAGGGGTGCCATATCTTGCATCACAGGTTTTTCAACATACGGGGTGTTTATAAAGTCCCAGACCCATTTTGATGTTTAATGACTCATAAAATAATGAAGATATAAACAAACTTATGGCATTTATTGATGGAATAACTTATATATTTACCTTTTCAGGTTTGAATATCTTTACTTTTGTAAATATCGTCTGCACGTGTGATTAATTTCAGATAATTTCATTTTCCAGTCTAAATATCTGTACTTTTCTAAATATCGTCTGCTTATTAATTGCATTTTTCTCTCTTTTGTTTTTGGCAACTATTGCAATGTTATGTTTACTTTTGATGTGTTTGTTCTAGTATGTGATGTTTTATTCGACCGGATATTAAGGAGAATGCATACACCACAAGAGAAAGCACAGATTTTATGGTGGTTTATAGAAATGAAATCCATAATGCAAGCACAGAGAAATTGCAGAAGAATTTACCAAAAAGATCCTCCATCCAAAAGCAGCATCTTGCGGTGGAAAAAGAATTTTCTAGAAACTGGAAGTATCGCAGATAAGAAACGTTCCGGACATCCCTGCACAAGTGATTTTGATGTTGAGCATGTCAGAGAGACATATTTACACAATCCTAGAGGATCTGGGAGATCAGCGGCAAGAGAATTGGATATGCCAATTTCGACAGTGTGCAAGGTTATTAAGAAAAAATTAAGCCTGCATGCATATAAAGTTCAAATTGTTTAAGTTTTGGAACCGGACAATAGGCCTAGGAGGATGGCTTTTGCAACAGATATGCTAAGGAGGATAGAAGATGTTGCTGAAGATGAAGGGGGCACACGTGGAAGTTCATTGACAAGGGTCATGAAACGTTTTGAATCTATCTAACCATTTATGTTATTAATTTTAATCTATCTTTATTATTTTATGAGTTATTAAACATCAAAATGGGTCCGGTACTTTATAAACACCCTGTATTTTACAAATATTTTACAGGCATTACAGTTGTACATAGCAGTTTTAATCCTCTTATGGACTGTTAGTAACCAAAATTTGTCTCTTAGATATAAAGTGGCTGCATTTCCTCCTTGCAGTACAATCTGGTAGTTATGCAGAATAATTCAATCAGTCAAATGATCTTTATCAAGGAACATGATTGGATGCATTCATTTGTAATCTAAATTTTAATTTTATAATTGTCCACTAACATGAATTAACCATTTTTTTTGTCTACAAAAAGATTGAGAAACTTCAGTTTTGATTCTGAACTAATTGCTGCCCTTTAATGCACATATTTCATTTGGGAAATTTCGCTCCTGAATACATTTGATGGAATAAGTTTCTGCCATTTCTATTTTGGTAGCCATCAAACATCCGGGAACTTCGATGTGATGAACCTTAAGCTCCATTCAGTAATTTAGTGAATTTGATATAAATTGCTATAATTTTAAGTAATAAGTCTCCAGAAGGTTTTGTGACGTAGGAATTTACAGATACTTCATTCCATGCTTTCCTCAATTCCTTGCTGGAATCTTCAGTTCTTCATGAAGCAAACAATCAGTTTTTTCCAATCTTCCATTTCTTCTTGTAAGCATGTTGGCCCTTTCCATCATACACTATTCTGTTGCAGATTTTTGACATTTTCATCTCTAGTTAGCAAGTTAGCTGGATTATCTTCACCAGGGATATATCTCCATTTCAGTATATCTGACTTCTTCTGTATTTCCCTCACCCTGTTTTGTACAAATGTCTCCTAGTTTTTAACATGACTTCAAATCCAGGGTAATTTTCTATTAGAATCAATCCATAAGTATACAATTAAGTCATGTCCTGAAGTTTCTTTTGGTTGTATTTTGAAAAACGGGAGCCTATCAAAGCACCTATCAGTTCCAATCTGGGAAGTGATTATTGCTTCAGAGATGATTTTGATGTAATAAAGTTTGTGTGGATAACTTCATTTTTTGAATAAAGGGAAATACAGAAAAGCTCCATTCACCTTTTTGTAGTTCCTGTATTTTCTGTTTTAGCAGCTTGATGTGGTATAAAATATGCTTTTGGTGGTATTTTAGTGTTAGTCTTTTTTACATTTCCTTCTTTTAAATACTTATCATGTATTTTATTAACTCTTAGATCTAATTTTAGCAATCTCAAAATTATTTCCAAGTTCTTTTAAATTATGATTCTAGGGAAGGGCAACAATGTAGCAATTGTTTTCATATTTCACATATCTTTCAAAATTCTCGAATTAAATTACTTTCTAATTTGAGTTCCTTATTAGAATTGATTTACCCTTATGGATTCAAGCTCCCAAAGATTCTTAAGTAAATTAGACTGTGTTTCGTTGTGTGTATCTTCATTATCATGAAACTTTACCTTCATAGCATTCACACTAGTTGATGAAATCCCATGAGTTCTTTCTGCCCCACAAACTGCCCAATCTAATTTTGTTTTGAGTGCTTTTAAGGAATTAAACAATTTGTGAGCCTTGCCCGTAATTATTTTCCAATAAAAATCTGCTCCTATTATCAAAGAAATTTTCGATGTTTTATTTCATCATCCTCATTCATCAGAAAGCTGTATTCCTTAATTTTTAATAAAGTTAACTATTTTGTTTTTAGGGGAATGAATATATGATCCATTACTAATTATGTTTCTATCGTAATTTCATATTGATACTTTGAAAGGAGACTGATCCTCTTTCACTTTCTGTGCTTCATGCATCGTGCATCCAAATGAGAATATATTTACTTTTTCCTCTTCTGTAACTGGCAGTCCCACAAATGGGCTAGCTGTGTGGGCATTTTTGGGTTTCTCCCCATGTATAACATGCATATGAGTCTGTTTCCCTTAGAAAGTCCTCCATAAAGGCATCCCTCCCTTTAGCCAGATATCCCTTGGGTGCTTTGCTATAAGCAAATAAATGAAACTAATCTGTAACTGGCAGTTTTAATTTCTTACACGTGTCCTGCGATCCTAACTCTAACAATATATGAATGCTTTGCAGGTTCTTGTTGTGTGTGTTTATAATTTGAGATCGAAGGGAAATAAAAACAGTTATTAAATGTTCATTGTGATCTAATAATATATCAATGTTCTGACGCCACCGATTGTCTGTGTTTATAATTTGAATTTAAGTGCCTGAAGTAAAACAGATGCGCTATTCAAAACATTACTGATGCGCCATTCAAAACAGAAGCCACAACTGCCCCTTGAATGGGCATCTTGACCGGCATATTTGCTGCTTCATCGTGTTTCAACATATGGTGCCATCACTTACAAATTTGACAGCTTAGTTTCAGTTTGCAGTCTTTAGCTAAGTGATACCTTTTAAGACATATGAAACAAAACTTGCTTCATTTTAATTTTTTTTATTTTTGTGTGTGCTTGCGCGTGCGTGTGTGTGTACATTTTCATTAACACAATTCTGCGTCTAGCTTATTTAAGTAATGCTGTTAAAGCAGCTTGTTTCTTTTTTACCTTTTCTAGATCCATTTTTCCTTTTTGCTTTCTTAATTCTCAGTTTAAATTCAACCTAGTGGCCTCACATTATGGTGCCAATTAAATTTTTGGTAGTTCAAATTAAATCAAACATTAAAAAAAAATTAGTATAATCTTTCAAGGACAAATGATCAGTACATCTTTTGCACAAAACACTTTTTAATGAATGAAAAATACATTGTTGTTAACAGGCATACATAGTTATGTGAAGTATTAAGAACATCTCAGTGAAATTTTAAATAATCGAGAATGATGCAGTGTGCACATCTCCTTCCGTGATCTCAGCGGCCGAGCAGTAAAGACGCTGAACACTGGTAGTTCGGTCCGAGGTTCGAATCCCGCGAACGGGCTGGCTGCATGGTCGTTTTCGGGGTTTTCCCCATGTGTAACGTGTATACGAGCCAGTTTCCCTTAGAAAGTCCTCCACGAAGGCACACCTCCCTTTAGGCAGATAGCCCTTGTGTGCTTTGCCATAATTGAATAACTCAACCCAACACTTCCGTGATCTCAAAGCCATTTTCCCAGTGAGTTCATAGTTCATGTATTACTCATATTTCACCTCATCTGTGACCTCATTATGTCACAGATGAGGCATCTTGAATCACAACAGAACTCATCCCACGTATACGTACTATCGCACAGTGACCAACATATTTATCTAACCATTGCAAGATTCATTTCATGGCGAAGGTACTGTGTATTGTTCACATTGTTACTGTAAAATAAAGTAAAAATAATTACTGTGTAGTGGTGTTTGAACTAAAAAAAAGCTGATGATAATTTGTCATCTCAATTTGCCCTAATGGGACTTTCCTGTGTGGGAGGATGTAAGGAGTTAAAGGCATTCTTCCTTCCATTGTTATTGTTATGTTGTGGTCAGCACATCCAACTAGGAGGAACTAGAAGCAACTAGAAGGTTTGAGGTTCAAATCCTGACAAAAGCATGATGGGTTTTTTAGATTCATGTTGAGATTTAACATATTCTAGTCTTTGTAATTTAGTTAGTTTCTGATAGTATGTTTATTAAAAGAAATTAAGGTACTTCTCTTTGCATTGCACCATGTGCCAGAAATAAAGGTTGATGTGAAAAATCTAACTAGATGATGGCAATACTAATGAAAGGTAAAGCCTGATAAAAAAAAATAAATAAACTTGTAATAGTAATGTATCATATAATGTAGTATATATAATATAATGTGCATAATGCCAAAGCTGTGCATCACATATAGCATATAAAACACTGCTTGGCTATTCATGATGCAATATAAACAGACCACAACATTGTTCTACTGTCACCGTTACTGTAAGAGGGGGGGGGGAGAAATTAAGGTCTAGATACTTTTTCCTCCCTACCAATTAAGGTTTCTTCCTGTAAGCAGCAAGTCAAAAATAACTTCCAGTAAGACCTATAAGTCACCAACTTAACTTACAAATCTAATGTAAATTAAAAATGAAAAGTTTGTTCTAGTAAAAAATTATAAAAGTATAAAAAATTGACGAAAAATTTAAGAGACTTAATAAAATGTGATACAAAGGGTTACATACCATTATTCTGTCATCGGTTATATGTTGACTGCGAAAAGAGTAGAACCTAAATTATCCAAACTAATTGGAATCATAATCACCTCAGATATTCAAAAACTTGGTTAACAGAGACCAAATTTTAAACCATGGGAATTTTTCTTTAAACAAAAGGTTTCCTGAATAATATTATAACAAAAAATTCTAAAAGTAAGTACAGAAATACTACTTTTAACATTTTAACAAACTTAAAATCATTTCCTTTAATTAAACAAATAATCCATGTGAAATTTTGTTTCATTACAAAAATGTTCATAAAAAAAAGCCATCAAATTTATGTGAATTGTAAATTTAAAAATTTTGTTAAATTTAGTAACTGCATTTTTGTAAGCATTACCCCTCTTATAGTAAGTAACTTTTTTTTATTATTATTGTAATTTTATCAGGCCTTACAGGATCACACCAGTTTTTGATCAACAAAAAATCTCTGAGAGAAGTATCAGGATGTTGCTTAAATATTGATGAACTTTACTTGGGATTTCAGTGACCTCAGCATTTATAATTTTCACATTGTCCATTTAGGTTTTTTTATCCTCAACAAAACTTGTTACATCATGAAAATTTTTATTTTTCTCAGGATCTAGAGTGTGAATGATTTCTTTGCTACATTAAACTTGATTTGTTGTTTTCTGTGTTAATTATTTAAAAATGTGTTTTAAGCAATGTCTTAACAGCCTTTTATCCTCTTAAACAAGTTTATGAATACATTGCCAGTGTCTGACTGCCAATGATGTGTTTTCTTTTCCATTTCTTTCTAAACTTTTAGCAAAAAAAAAAGAGAGAGAGATTGCCTATTCTTCTAAATTTAGTCTGACACTTCAGCACATGCGTAAAAAGTATTTTACATCATATGTGTTTCAGTGCTAATAACATGTGATTTTTAAATATGAGAAATTAGTTCCATCTCCTGTGATTGCTTCATGGCTTCAGTGACACTTTCTTCTATTGATTTTATGACAGAAGGGACATTAGTAGACAGAAAAATAGCTTTTCCTGATAACAATATCTCTTCATCCAAGTAATATGAAGGTCTTTTGATGACTTTTTCAAGCTGATTTAATTTATTTAAATATTGTTTCATTTGTAGAACCCATGTTGAATAACCATATTATAATATCTTTTCATTCATCCATGCAGACTTTTTATTTGTGTAGTGAACTGGCAAAAAATTGCTAGTAATATTATGTGCTGGGCGCAACATATTTCCTGATTAAAAGCAGTATCAGTGTTTCACTACCACTAGCATTACTGCAAAACAAGTGCAAGGCTTGATCCTTACTTTTACTTTTCTTATATTCTTTGCCCAATCTTGTATCCTTATATTCATGCATAGCACAATAGGAAGGCCATTTAAAGACCCATCTTGGTGACCGAACAATCAATCACTTACGCCAGAATTCACAAGCTGTATGGATTTTAAATGCATCGTTTCTTAATCTTGTTATATTTTCCCAATGATTTCTAGAACCTGAATATCAGTGTAGTTAACAGAAGCCTCAACTGATAGAAGCCTGCGTAATAGGGTTTCTACTGTATTATTAATAGCAAACTTTAAGTTAAAAATTTTAGCATATTTTTTCATGCATTAAAAATTTAACTAGAATTTAAAATATAATAATAGTATGATAGTTTTTAAAATACAGTCATTAATAAAATTTTAATTTAACTTTTATCAGTTTTATTGAGAAATACTAAAGGAAACTAAAAGAAAGGTATGATAAAATATTTATTGAAGTAGTATGGAAGTATTTAAATAGTTGAGCCATGTGCGTAGTATATCATATACAGACAGCTGGATAAGCTGGTTGCATGAGGTTTTCACGATTTTTCTCTTGTGCACACGAGTGCAGGTTACTTTTAAAATGAAAATCTTTCGCAAATGCATCCTTCAAAAAGTCTCTTTAGTATGCTTTGTTAAGTGTAATAAAAATAATCCAAATATGAAATCCAGCTTCCTATATAAAATATTTTCATTATTATTAGTTAGTATATTATTCATTTTGGGATTTTGAAATACATTTAAAAACCTAAAAATGCCCTTCTCATGTTAACTTGCATCATGTATACATCATGACTAATTAGTTCATAAAATTATTCGTAATTGAATTTCATTGTATAATATATCTATTAAATTAATTTCTAATAGCATTCCTTTTTCAAAACGAAACAAGACATAACTGCATTTATTTATATATTTTCTCTCTTATTGTTACTAATTCTGCCCTTTAAAAATCAGTAGGAGAAAATTATGCAGTGTATTTCATTTGTGAAGGGGAAAATTAAAAGCAGAACTTGTGAGATTAAAAAACACAAATAAAGTTGTATTCTGTATTTTATAAAAGTCAATTACAGTTATTACTTTCAATTCTGCTCTTTTTGCTTGTACAATGTAGTTTGATATCTGTCTATGCTATCTACTTTGCTATCATAAAATAGAAGTTTCAAAATTATATTTGTAAAAATTTAGATCAAATATGTGAGAGCAAACAGTAATTAATGCCTTGAAAGCTAGTTTGCAGTTTGTCAATTTGATTTTTTTTAATCAACTGAATATCATTTTATGTTTTGTTTTTTAAAATCAACTGAATATCCTTTTTTTACTGTTACAATTTCATTTCTGAATAGAATTGAAATTAACATAATCGTATAATGCAGATTATTAAAATATCATATTTTTTAATTCATGTAATATTTCTAGTTTCTATTGTATTATAAGTTCTTTTTCTTTTTAATTTAGAGAGTGCTGTAATCCCAAATTAAAAAAGTTTGGTGGAAAAGCTAAAGATTATTCACCTAGAGCTAGAATAAGAAGTTTTCTTGGGTAAATGACTTTATCTTATTATATTATGCATTGTGTGCAATATTTATGGTATATTTACAATAATAGTCTGGTTTAAAAAGTATGAATTTGTGGAATGAAAGCAATGAATAGTTAAAACTTATAGTAAATCATTTACATGGGGATAAATCTTTGTGCATATTAAGGGTATACTTCATTTTGAGAATATTTTACTTATAATTATTTTGTTTCTATATAAATTAGTTATGATTTAATAGTCGATTCTTCTGTCATTTTCAACTTAATTCATTGGATTTAGTTATGGAAAATAATTTTTATTATCCTTTTATGCTTTTATTTTTAAAAGTCACCTCTAAAATAATAAACAGAGAGAGTTCTGTAAGAGCTTTTTCCTCAGTCATGCAAATGTTAGATATACTGATATTTATCAGATGAAAATCAAAATTTTGCATATAGCTACAGATAATTAGTAAGATTGATGCATTAGCTCTCAAACATTTTGAATTTTACATATTTCATAGAAAAAAAGTGAAGCTACAGTTAACTTTTGATTATTTGTGTTCGAATTATTCATGCATCATCCACTTCTCCCAAACACGTAAAAATAAATAAAATATTAAACTATCCTAAGTTACATTACTTTTTCTCTTCTTTTTGCTTAATAGGAATCTCAAGGAAAGTTTTAGATAAAGATGTTAATGTTGGAATTTGTTATGCAATAAGAAGTCTTATGGAATGTCTGATTTTTTTTTTAATTGAGGATTAAATCATGCAGTTAATCAGAGAGCTCTTAATTGATGCTTGATTGATAGCTCTTAATGACTGTTGGATTTTAAAATTTCATGTAAAAATCGGTCAATTTTATTTAATTAAATTCCCTTTCACACAGTATGGTATGTTCCATACAGTAAAATGAGTCCTGAATTGCTAAAATGCCAAAAGAAAGGTCTGTTAATTCATAACTTTTTTATGGAAACTGAAAATAATTGTAAGTAAAAAAAAATGTCAAAATGAAGCATGCACTTAATATGCAAGATTCATCACCATGGAAATGACTTAAAATAAGTTTATTTAATTCTTCACTCTTGGAAAGCACCTCACAATTACCATTTTATATGCTACACAAGGGTTAGGGTTAGGTTATTCAGTTATGGCAAAGCACACGAGGGCTATCTGCCTAAAGGGAGGGATGCCTTCGTGGAGGACTTTCTAAGGGAAACTGGCTCATATATACGTTACACATGGGGAAAACCACGAAAACGCCCATGCAGCCAGCCCGTTCGTGGGATTCGAACCTCAGACCGAACTACCAGTGTTTGGCGTCTTTACCGCTCGGCCGTATATGCTACACAAATTAAATAGCATCTGAATTGTTTTAAAAATTAATTTGATTATTTTTATGTTGTTAAATTTTTAATTGCTGATTAAATTAATTTTCAGGAAAAATACGAACAAAATCTTAGTATATCTGATAAGTTTATTAGCATTAGCTGTTTAAAATTCCTATTCCGAACTTCAACAAATACTGATAGGGCAGTTTTTACAGAACTTTGACATAATTTTTAGATTTAGAATTAAGCTGTAAGGACGAAATCAGTATTTGGTTTTAGAAAAGATTGAATGGTAGAACAGTTCCATATATAAGTTCAATGTATATTTGAAGTCATGCTTTCAAAGTATGAAAAAATGCAAGTTGAATTTTTTTGGGTCAGCTAGCTAGATCAGTCTTTGTCTGACTTTGTGTGCTTCTCCATGGTCCAGTTTCAGTAAGCTTTTGAAAACTGGAGCCTAATCATTTGTTGCCATTCAGTCAGTATTAAAGCATTGGCTGGATGTTAATTGCTGTAATCTGCTTTCAGTATAAGATCATATTCCTAGTTTAATAGATGGAACCTTGCAGAAATCTGACTGCCGTTCTATAAGGTAATTCCTCAGTTCCTTGTAATGAAGCATAAAAATCTTTTCCAATTTTGATAATTTATGGAATATTTTATGGCTATGTTCTCCAGTACATAGTCTAAACAGACAGGGCTGGCAGTAGGTTAAAGGTGCCCACCAAATTAAAAAAAGTGCTTTTCAAGATTTTTTGTTGTTGTTGTTAATAATAGAAGAGAATATAGAAGAAGATGTAAAGCAACAAATCCCTTTTTTAAACATATTTTAATCAAAAATACATAACGTAAAAATATATTAAACATGTATATATATAAAATATAGTTAATTAAACCATAATTTAACTTTTTGACATCTAAATTATATATATATATATATATATATATATATATATATATATTTCTATTAAGTCTCAAAAGTCTTTATTGTGACATACTCATACATAAATAGGTTTAATTAATTTTTTCTTTGAAAATAATCTTTTACCCCTTTCAGCACCAAAAGACAAAGTCAATAATATTCATAATGAAAAGGACAAATTAGGAAAGATAAAATTTAAAAAAAAAGTTAACTGCAAAATCTGGAAAAAGATTTTGAGTTTTAAATTTATATTTCTAAATATCTTTAAATTTTTTACCTAAATTGTTAGTTTCCTCTTTTTTGATTTCTGATAAATTGTATTGGAAACTAAAATTACCATTGTGTGATTTTAATAAATTAAATTATCATTTATGGATGCCCTTGCTGTATCAAAAATGTATAAAATACATAATTCTAAATTTGTGTTGAGGCATTCGCAATAAGATATATGCATACTGAAACTGACATGTCTTTTGCCTTCATTAAGGTTTAACTGCAGATTTAAATTCAAATTCCTGACCTATGTCTTTACTAAGTTTTTTGGAAATTTTAAGCATATTGTTGTGATTAGAATATGATATGTATTGTAACAAAAATGATTATTTTTCTTCAGTGAATTCTAAATCAAATTTAATGCTCATGGTTTTACTTGAAGTCATTTGCTGATAGGACTTATTCACTTCAGAATATTGTGCTAAATTATCAGAGAGGAAATAAAATTTGATGCTCAAATTTTGTTCTTCATGTTGCACTTAATGTTAAAATGGTGGCACTCATTACTTCATAAAATGAAGATTAAAGTTTCTCACAGATGATATGTTTGAATTTGCATACTGCCAAATATCTCATACCTTCTTCAGCATTAAATTGAATTCAAAGAATTACTCATTATTATTGTTTGAGGAATAAATATTTGGTTGAAGATGTAAATGAAATATTCTTAAACTGAAAACAGAAGAGCAAAATAAAATTACAGTTTTGGAATTTTAGATGGGGGAAGGGAAAAAAAGCACATATAGGTATTTGTGAAATTAGAGTCTTTTTTTTAATTAATTGAGAGAGAATAATGTATATTAGTTGAGTTAATGGTAATTTTAATTTTATGAGTCAGACACTGAAGAATCTTTTAGGGTATAAACCTTCTGTTGCAAATCCTCCAATCCAAGCATTATTGTTTATAACAACTTGACCACTATCGACTGTGGGGATAATAGCAATATTTTCACAAGACACAGTATTTTGACATACAAGCCCATTTTCAATTTTACATTAATATTAGGATGGATTTTTTTTATTGATTTATAATTGAAGTTAATTTTAGTAGCATTAATAGTATTGCCACCTAGATGGTCTTTTACCTGCATAATCCGATTTTTCAAATATTCTGCCAATTGCTGGTTTGATAAAGTGATAATCCAGTTTTTCAAAAACTCCTGTGAGAAGTTTAATCCCATAACTTAAAATAAAATTGACAATCAGATTTTTATATTATTTTATATAAAATTCATAAATAATTTGAATCTTAACAACATTTTATATTTTGGCAGTTACTCATACATTAAGAATTACAGTAAAACACCGCATAGTCGAAATCCACCTTAGCAGGAACAGTAGGGAAAAATAACATTGAGAGTTCTGTCCAACATCTTTTTTTTTTTCCTTTCTGAAAACCTTCGCTGTATATGTGTACATTAAGCTATGGAGTAAATCTTTCCAGGAAATACTTTTAAGTGTCTTTGACAGATTAAGTCAGTTTGAATATGCATTATATTAAACAATCTGGAACAGCGATTTTCAAGTCTTTGACTAACACATACCAGCTAAACAAAAACTGAAAAATTTTAGTACCACCCCTACATTTTAAATGACTATTTCTCAATTTTCCAATAGAAATATTAAAAAAAAAATAAAATAAAATAAAAGAACCCATATTTTGCGAGTTGCATAACCTATTGGCTATTCGTAACACATGAAAAAATATTAGTTTAAAAAATTGATTACCATTTTAATTATCGAAATTTAAGTTATAATACTTTAATTCTAAAATTTAGTGTGAAATTTGGGCCTGTTTAATAGAGAAAAGCTTCTGTATGCCTGATCTTATTTCACTGAGTTTTAACCATAAATTAGGCTCTACCTTTAATTTTGTTCCATATTTATTTTTTAAATATAACATGAAAGAAAATCATTGTTCACATAAATAGATTGTACAAAAAGACAATAAAAATTTAATAGCTTTATTTCAAATGTCTTCAGATTCTTTTTTTTTTTTGGTTCAGCTAAAAGTTAACAAGTGTGTTATTTTTGAAATCTTCAGTTAGAGTTCCTTCACATGAAATTTCTATCAATTGTTCTTTTTCTTGAGATAAAATTTCAGGTACATATGAACAAAATGGATTTCTAATCCATTAATAATTTTTCATAATCCTTGGGAAAATACATGTTGAAATTATTTATCAAAGAAAAACTATGATTTTTAAAGTCAAATGCTAATTCTTCTTTTATTTTCAAATTGTTTTGGTTAGAAAACCCTCTTATTCTTCAATTCTTTGATTATTAGCTCGAGTTTTTATCACTGAATTTATTTTATCTGTAATGGTAAACAAATTAACACTTTTGTCCTTGTAATCCTAAATTTAATTCATTTCACTTCTCAAAAATATCAGCTAAATATGGTAAACACATCATCCATAATTTGCTAAATAAACAATTTTGAATCACATAGGAAAATTTGAAGTTCAAAAACATAATTTAAAACTTTGCCCTTGGATAACCACTTTACTTTAGAATGTGACAAAAGTGTTTTATGTTCACTGTCCATCTCTGGCATAAAATTGTAAATATTCTTGAATTTAAAGCTCAGCTTTTAATAAAATTAACAATTCTCACATTTTGTTTCAAAACGATTTTCAGGTTTTCGGGTATTGTTTTGGCTAATAAAACTTCACGATAAATGGAACAGTCAGTAAATTTAGTTTCAGATGCGACTTTATTTAAGAAATAACACTGAAATATTTTCCTGTTAAAGCCTGAGCTCTGTCATTGCATACAGCAATGAACGTATTTGAAGGAATATCATTCTCAGACATAAAATTGCCGATTACTTTAAAAATTTTATTTGCAGTTACTCTATGCTGAAGAGATTCACAAAATAAAACTTTTCGGCAGTTCGTTTATCCTCTTTGAAACACATGTAAACTATTAATGGAACAAAGTTCATCATATCAGTACTTTCGTCCAATTGCAATGTGAAATACTCACTGTGCTGTATTTATTTATTTTGAATTAGTGTCTCTTTTATGGAATTTGCCATTTCATGAATTCGTTGACTTACTGTATCATTTGATAATGGAATATAATTAAGTTCATTAGCCACTTTTTTGTTGAATAATTTTAAAATGGTATCTTTAGCTGCTCATAATATAAGGTTTTCTCCAATAGTGTGAGCCTGCCTAGTCTTGGCAGTTCTTAGGATTACTAGGTAGTTAGCTTCCAAAGCTTTTCACTTGAAGTAACAAAATGTTTCATTACTTGTTTACTATTTTTGAACTCCCATAACTTCCTCTTAAAATATTCTTTAGATTTATCCTTACTGGCATACTTCGATTCAGGATACCTTTTAAGAAACTGTGGTTTCATACTTTTGTTGGACAATAGTTCACTGCAAACAACACATTTATGTTGAGGGTCCATTTCATCTGCATTCCAAGTAAACCTAAATGATAAATAAAACTAAACTCAGCGGCGCAACAGCCCTAATAGGCCAAGGCCTTCAGTGCCCTTTTACAGTTTGACCTTTTGGTCTCCAAAGTGCATCAGCATATGCCAGTACTCATTTTATAAAGGCTGAGTCAACCTTGCCCAGCCCGGGGATCGAACCCCAGACCTGAGGTGTAGCTGCACGATGAGCTAGCCAGTTTGCCACCAAGCAGTCAAATGATAAATAACTTTTATTATATTTTCTATAAACAATTTTTCTTTTCAGCATTATTAGTTGTAGTAGATTGTTCTGGATCCATCACATGTGAATCATCACTTTTCCACTTAGTCAATTCTAGTCATTTTTCCATTTTGAAAATCTAGGTTTGTTTTATTATTTTTTCACAAATATTTAAATGCACACCATATTACGAGTTCTTCAAAAACAACTGACATTATTCTGAAATCTCATAGAGAAGTAAGGAATACACAGCAACAAGAAGGCAAAGTACCTGCTTTAAGAGACAACAAATCAATGTAAAAAAATGGATTGTAAATGAAAATAGAGCAATATGAGCCTGAAAATGGTGGCGACATAAAGTGTAGATATGCTAATAAATTCATCAACTCTAAAAGAATTAATGAGGTACTATTATCTTTTTATAGGAATTTAATTTTGTTTCTTATGAAAGACAACATTTGTTTCTATTACTCCTTTTAAAAACAACATTTATGGTAAATTTTGTTACGTTTTTTGTTTTTATTTTATTATTTCATAAAAGAATATTTATGAAAATAAAAATGGATTATTTTGCTAAAATCTATGAGCAGCTATTGACCTTGAACAAAGCTCAGATCACATAAATTTAAGAGTTTTAGATTACTAAGCTTCTAAATCAGAAACACCAAAGGCTCTATTTATATTTTAAAACATTTTATACAACATATTAAGTGGATTTTGGTATTCTATTAGGAAATTTACCTGTGGTGAGTAACTAAATATAATGAATTCCCAATTGTACATATATAAACTATCTCTGTTGTGATTTGTCCATGCTTTGTCACATTGAAATTTCTTTTAGGAAAAAAAGGAACACATTTGACTTTTTGGAAGAAACTTGCACTTTTAATCTCACTGAGCTTGGAATGAATTGAATTTAATATTAATATATGTCTATTTGCTATCATAAAATAAGAATGACCTGCCAACAATGCATGAAAAAAATCAGGCCTCTGAAATTACTTCTGGTTTTCTAAAGCTTGAAAACATGAATGAAGGAAACAGAAGAAGTAATATGGGGGAGATACAAAAGATAAAGGTTTTAGGATTTAATAAGACTAAGATTGTCTAGTAGTACAGACTAAGTGGAAGCCCAGTGAGGATGTAAAGATAAAATAACAAAGGTAATATGGTGAGACACTAAAATTTGTATATGAATTCTTAGACTACACGGAGAAATAAATAAACTGAGCTTAAATTTAATTCTTTGCCGAAGCTGCTGTATTGATTCATCAGCATGACTGTAAAGATAGGAATATGACAGATGTTCTCACAAAGAAGTGTTGCAAATATAATTAAGTCCAGCGCTACGCTTTCTGCCATCCAGAGTCTATAGAATTTTGCCACCCAGTATTATTGCAACAATCTTGTGCCAGCACTAAATAAATGAAAGTTTTGTGGTTTAATTTCATTCTAAAGTTATTTCACATTACATATTTGTATTAAATACCATTTCTGCCATTCTTCTATTTTAATTATTTTCTGAATATTCATTTATAAACACATATATATTAATAAGAATTGGTGTGACTGATTATTGTCAGAGAAATTTTTGTTGTCACCCACCTGCAGTGCAGGCTCGCTTCTGCTGGCCCTGGAAACAGTCATGTATGATAGTGTAATTTAAAAAATAATTTAATTCAGCATTTGCATGGAAGGGAAATTATCTTTTGTAGCACCTACAATCTGCTTGCCATTAAAACTTGCACATGTTGCTTTTTATCCTTGATTATATTAATAGGGGCTGTTTTTCTTTTATGTGGAAGTTTATAACATTTATTGAAATATCATTTTCAGATGTGGGATATAATATTATTAATTTGCTTATTACCATCAAAATGTAAATAATTTTCATGATAATGAGAATATACTCTTTATTCTTGGGTAAAAAAATCTTTTTATTCTGTATAAATTGTTCTGAAATTAATAATAGTTACAGCAAAATATTGAAAGATGCTAGTGATCACTGTTAAACTGACTCTTAAATGAATCTTACTCTCTGGAATTATGATGAAATTAGCAGGGTGTGTAGTGTTTAGGGAAAATGACAGACTCCAACTCTAACTCCTGGAATTTTAATATCTACTGTCTGACTGTCCTGATTTGAATACTCCAGTTGTTCTTAGAATTATTTCATTTTTAGTGAAAGTTCATAGATGGTCCTCTTTGCCTTTTTAATTTGTTCGTCATCCAACAAAACTAGTGTTTTCGATCTACATATATTGAACCCAGCAAGATCTCATTATCTAGCAATATTTATTATTGTATAGAGTCCATAAATAAAAATAAGTCAGTTTGAGTTTGAAAAAATAAGTCATTTCTTTTTTTTTTTTTTTTTTTCAATTTGCTTTAATTTCATTTCAAATTTAAACTATCCAACAAAAACTGGAGTTGGAGTCGACGTGTCTTTAGCGACTCCTTTTACCCAAAAATCTGCCTAACTCTGATTCCGACTCTTTAACTCCCCCTCTGACTTCACAGCTCTGATAAATAACAGCTGTTTTAAAAAAGAGCGGGACAGTTCTATATCTTGTTCTGCTGGGTCGATTGATGAAATTCAACTTGCTTTTTCCATGTCTTGAAAGTGCGACTTAGGATATGTATTAGATTTACATATAGCATCGTTCTAAGAAAGGTATTTTGACACAAAATTAGACTTTTTCTGAAATGACATGCCAATTTTTATCCATATTTAGATTCTACGGCTCAAATCATGCCAAGCTGCCAAGTTTTGTAAAAATCGCAAGAGTAGTTTTTAAAAAATTAGCTCTAAAAATTTTAGCTCCTTTATGTTAATTGAATTATATATATCTATTAATATGTCTTTTTTTATTAAATTTACCCGATTCCTTCTTCCAGAATTCGAAATTTAGGCTTTATCCTAATTCGCACATTTTTTATGATTTATTTTTAAATATTTTTTATATATTTTTTGTAAAACTTTTTGTATTATAACCAGTAAAATTTTTAACATCATCTTAAAGTAGATGTATTTCTAGGGACACCCGCAAAAAATTAGAGTTTTTTATTCAAAATTTCTTAAGATATACGGGAATTTACATATTGGCACATTTTGAAAATTGTCATATTCATTACAAGCAATAATAACGTCAAATGTAGTTTACACGTCTTTTTTAAAAACTATTTGAAAGTAATGAATGTAACTTTTTTTCTGCTCATGTACAATGAAAAAAATGAAAGGAAAATAGGTTGCTATAAATTAAGAAGTTCGCCAAGAGAATTATTCTTGCTTCAAAGTCAAAAGTATGCCCCAGGATAAATATTTTGAAAATTCTCCATAAATTTCACACCAAATTTCACAAAATTTAATATTTAGGCAGAATTTGAGTCATTGAATTGAAATATCGAAAAAAATTGGTATGTCATATCAGCAAAAATCCGCTTTTGTGTCAAAATACCTCTATTAGAACAGCACTATATATAAATCTAATACATATCGTAAGTCACGCTTTCGAGACATGAAAAACGCAGTTTGAATTTCTGTCTATCGGCCTAGTAGAATGGGAGATGCAGAACTGCCCCCCCTTTTTTTGTGCAGTGTACATAATGTTAGAACTAATTGGGCTTTTCTGTCTGAAGGGATTCCGGTATTAAAATCATGTATCTAAAATGAAAATATGGTTCTGATAAGTAAAGCAGTTGTTTTGAATAGTATGAGTTATCTTTTTCAATTAATAATTGAAAATTGTAATTTTTTTTTTTTTTTTTTTTAATATACATTGTCATTCTTTTATCATTTAATTTACATTAAAACAACTATGCTTCAAGTGCTCATTTTTATTTTTCAGGTATGAATTACCATTTGATCGTCATGACTGGATTGTAGACCGATGTGGCAAAGAAATCCGTTATGTTATTGACTATTATGATAGTGGGGAAGTAAATGTACAAAATGGAAGGTTTGCGATACTGGATGTCCGACCTGCTTTAGATTCATTTGGTGCTGTATGGGATCGTATGAAAGTGGCATGGTGGCGCTGGACAACTACAGAATCTACGGAGTCTTAGGATATTTATAATTGAAATATGAGCAAATTTAGTCATTTGTAAATTATTGCAAATTTTAGTTTTATGTAAATTATTGAAAGACATAAAGTGTTCTTTTTGAAAATTATAGAAATATCATTAAATATTTGATAACATTTTACATTCTTTATAAAATTTTTAACTTAAGCGTATTTTTTTTTTTTAATATGGCAAAAGGAATGTAGATAAAAATTAATCCATTTTCATTTGAAAGAAAGTTTTTTTTAGTAAAAATAGTGGAAGGCACATATATCAACTGTTGTATTTTTTATGAATTAAATATGTTTTCACGTTTTAAAGGCAGTCTGAGAATATGCATTTTAATACATATTTTCAATAATATGCATGAGTATTTACCCCATTTATAAATGTATTGTATAAGTTAAAGTTTTTTTGTGCATTACTTTATTTTATTTTTCTATTTAGTTTTAGTTATGAATTTTTTCTGTGTATTTGATTTTATAACAAATAAATTATAGTTGTTTGATAACGGTAGTACATAAATTAAGAATTTCTGGTTAGTCATTAAATCCATTGTTAGAAACGATTTGTTTGTTAAAATTCTGATTTATTGGAGCTTCTTAAATGAATGGATAGTATTTTAATTTTGGTCATAGTATTTACATTGACCATAAATATCAAATTTTAATTTATGCTATACAATTTATCTCTTGTTCTTAAGCAATTAAGAAAAATCAATCACTAAGCTTTTGCTTACAGATATTTTAAGATATTTTTCGTTAATTAATTAGTATATTTATTTATTTATTTTCTTATTTGTTTTTCAAAAAAAAAAAAGTATGTGCAAGTTCCTTTTTGCAAACAAAACAAAATTTTGCAATTAGCTTTAAAAAAAAAAAAAAAAAAAAATTTTAAAAATGAAATAGTTGTAGTTAAGAACTCAAAGTTTTTAACTTACATTGTTTTCGAAATAAAAAGCTGCCTTTATAATATGTAGTAGTATTTGCTATGAATTACAGTCAAGTACCGAAAATCCGCCAATTCCTGAAATCCGCATTGCCTCTCAAAATATAAACATTGAATTTATAGGTTCCAGAAACCACAGATTGGAGAATGAAATACCGAAGAAAAAATATTTATCCAATAATGACGTTCATAATTACCGAATATTAATGATTCTGTGTTAGTGGCAGAAAAAAAATCTTAGCCGCCCAGAAGAGGTTTTTAGTATGGATGATGTGTTCAGATGAGCCAACACTGGCATATCAGATAACCGATGATGAAATCATTGGCTTTGTTTTGAACTCGCCACAGCAAGAAAACGATTCTGATACCGACACAGATAATGAATTTGATAGAACAGCGAAAATATCTTCTAATGAGGGTTTGGAACATGATGAAAAATACCTAAAATATTTAGAACAACAGAGCTGTGTCACAGACCAAAAGATTATGACAATGTAAAATTTACAAAAA
>KK117883.1:382616-399116 GCA_000611955.2 Stegodyphus mimosarum
CCCCCCCCCCTTTTTTTTTTTTTTTTGTAAATGAACTTTCTGCAGTCCAACATCCTTTCAACATTAAATCATTGTACATGTATGATTTATATTTTTTGGCATTGAATAAAACAAGCAAAGCGGTTGAGTTAATTTCTTAATATCTAAACAATAAGATAAGATATATCTGGGCGTTCCCCTTTCCGTCAACTTAAAGACACTCAGGATCCCCCCATTCCCCACAGGTTTCAACCCGTCCCAGGACCTTGGAGTGATCAGTGGCAACACATCTGGAGTAACTGAGGGCTGCCAGTTTGCTACCTACCAGTCACTCAGGCTGCCTGTCGCAAAGGAACAATACCCAGCGAACCCGGGGAGCTACCTCCGGGCTACTAGAGCCATCTGCTCTAAGACGTGCCACACTGGCCAATAACTGACCTTTCCCGGGCCTTTAGAACCACTAGGTTTGTAATTTGTATACTTCCGTGGCCGAGACTGCTTTAGGTACAGATCCTAGCCAGTAGCTTTGCACAGTTCTCTATGTCAACCCCCCGGGGAATCTAAACAATAAGTTAAATGATTATTGGAGGTGCTAAAGCAACAAGACTCAACATACTATCCTTAAATTTTGCAGGACTAGTTTCGAAGGTATAAGTGTAGAATTTTCTTCTTCAGCTGTAGAAGTGCAGGTGATGAAAGATGTAGCATTCTATATTTAAACCTTCAAAACCAGTCCTACAAATTTTTTATTATTAGGATTCTTGTTGCCATAATGCTTCCAATAATAGTTAGCATACTAAATAAGTTTAAAATTTTGCTTGTAATACATATTTAAATGTAAGTTTTGTAATATGATTTTGGAAAAAAAAATTAATAAAATAGTCATTAAGATATAAATGTGCTTTGTGACAGTGATTGAAATCTACAAAGTAATGCTTGCAAGTTTGTTATTTTTCAACAAAATTCTTCTTAGGAAAATGTTAAGTAAATTGTACAATTTTCATTTTATTAGTAAGCAATCATTATGCCAAATGAGACATGTAAGTAATGTATGCAGTTTAATTATTCTTCAGCAAAATTATTCCTAGGAAAGCACTGCCATGAAAGTAATTTTTTTTATTATTTTTATGGGCCAGTTACAAATCATTAGTATAATTAGTTATAGTAACTTAATAAAATGCACTATTCATAAAAATTATGTTTAAAAAATGAAGCTCTAGGAATCATATTAGAATTTGATAACATTCAAACATTTCTTCTATATATACACTAAGAAAATCATTAGTTTAATCTTTACGCTTATCAAAAGACTATGACATTACATTATGAACGGCATAGTCTTATTAATCATGATATTACTCATAGGGCTGTAAATCAAGCAAGAATCAGCCACTAAATCATAATAAAATGGCCTCCAAATGAAAATATTGTGTCTAGGTTGTAGAAAGGGCATATCAGTCTTTGATGGACAAAAAGGTTTATTTACCTCAATTCCGTATACAACTGTATCTTTGTAAATGGCTTGTAAAAGCATAAATGAACAAGGATAGAGACTCTTTTATTTAAAAGAGAAATTCTGGTACAACTGTGTCTAAAATACAGGAAGGACCTTTTATTGGAGTAGATTTTTTGCAGGTTTCTTAACCTTTTGATGGTCATCAACGAGCTCAGCTTACATTCCTTTTACGCATCACGGAGCATAAACAAACTCAGGTCACATTTCAAATTTACGACCAACAGATATTACATGTATTTTCGAGGAAGAATTCCTTAATCTCGCAACCACTGAAGGATTAATCCCTAAACATCACAGAGATTTTAATGATACAGAGAGCATGACTCTACACATTCTTACAGCTGTGCTTGGCTCGCTTTTCAAAAATCTAAAAAAAATGATTGTTTACATTATTAAATTTCTATTGGTGACATAGAGATCATTGTGTACTTGTGTACTTAAATGTGTGTGGTTTAAAAAACAGTTATTACCAGAATATTATAAAAATAAATTCCATGTTAATGAGTTAAAATGGCAATTCACAAACTTCATTTTAATGAAATATTATACTTTTAAAAAATTCACTGCAATTTTTGCTTTAACAAACATAATACTAATAAAATTGTTACTATTTATTTTACAAGACGAAAATTGTGTTATTTGCAAGTTTCCAATAGTAAAATTACTTTGAAAATAATAGTATAAATTCAGAAAGCTCTGATTTGGAAGATTAGGTTGTTGACAGCAGGTTTTTTTTTTTTTTTTTTTTTTTATAGATTTTTGAAAGCAGGTTTTTTTTTTTTTTTTTTTTTGTATGAATGTTGCTTTATAAAAGGGGTACACTGTAACTTATACATGGTTTTGTTTGCAGAAAGTGATAGTTTTCTTATGAGGAAAATTATATGTTTATCAATACAATTTTTAAAAAAGTGAGAACAGAGCTTTTGCACTTTTATCTAAAAAAAAAAAAGGATTTTATTTACAGAAAGTTAGATTACATTGGGTGCCCTTGGGAGAGTTTCTTTTTGGTGGATTGTTGATTAGACATACAGAGTCCTGTTTTGTGTAGAAGTAACTCAGATTTTTCGAACCTTGTTAGATTGACAAGCAAGTTATCCTTCCTCTAAAATATTATGGCAAAGTCCTAAGTTGTAAATTTTGCTATTTTATTAAGTTGTAAATAACCTTTTTAAATGAATGAAAAGCACTTATACATACAAATAAAGTCTATCACTTGTGGATATCTAAAAAAACAAAAGTTGCAATTAAAAGTAACATAGTTGGAGAATATACACCTGTGTGCTTATTTAAGCTGGCTCAGTATTTTAATGGCACACTTTAAACATCTACTATCAGAATGGCAAGAGGCAGGATATTCACTGACAGGCTGAGTGACAGAATGTAAATTGCAGGAGATGCTGCTAAAAGATTTGTATCTTAAAGTTGAGTACTCTACCACTTAATTTCCATCCTGCTGAGAACTACTGAAAAGGACAACTTTTAGTAAAGGTTTAAATCATAAAAACTGGTTAATTAACATATTATCTTTGTAGAGTATCTTAATTAATGAATTATGATTTAAACCTTACTATAATTTTTGCTTCCCATAGTCCTAACCAGAATGCAAATTAATTGTGTATGTATTTAAGGACTGAATGGTGTTTGTATGAAATTTGTATAAGGAAAATTCCAACTTTTGTGACAACAGAGCTTTAGTTTTATACATTTAATTTGATAATTTTAAATGTGTTTAATCTTTACTGAAACTTCTCCTTTTTATATTTCTCACCACATGTGTTCAGTGCATGTAAACTTTAAGATTTTGCACCAGAAAAGCCACTATTACCATATTTCTCACCAGAATGTAGATTAGTTATGTTTGTATTGAAGATGAGGTTTTGGGATCTTGAGAGAGAATGTTTCTGTCATTGTGCTATATATGGTTAGATCCTGCCAGCTCTACTTAAATGTAATTATTCAGCTTTACGATCTTTCACTGCCGCTACTTTAATCTGACATGTTGGTAAATTATTGAGCCAGCTTCTAGCTTAGTATTTAATTGTGTGATCTTCGACTACTGATGAAAAGTAAATTTGAATTGACTGTTCGTATTTTAATTTTCATTTCCAAAAGTTGTGGCATTTTTTGGTACAAAGTTGCACCTTTATATTCAAATTTCTGTTTAAATAAAAAGGTTGGTTTATAACCCTCCTAAGACTTTGTCATTTTACTGCAGACATAGCTATAACTCTCTTCACATGTGTTAGGGTTCTAAGATTAAACTAGTAGCACTAGTTCGAGTAAAACCCTACGAGTGGCAGCCTAATAAATTACGGATCATGTCGCAAGACTGTGAAACATTTAGTCTACCCTCCGTCTACAAGATTGCAAGCTCCAGCAACACGAGGAAGTCCGATGGAAGGCTTTGGGCAATATGCGAATGTTGATAAAACCAGCTATTACTTCCGACGATAAAAGTTCGGCAACGATCTTTTTGGAACGATTAGAGACGCACTTTCTACATTACAATGTTGCAGATTTACAGAAGGTCACCACCGCATATAGCACACTTAGTTGCTGTGACGTTACAGTGACATCCCAAAGTTATATTTTGGTCCCATGGCATTTGTGACCAAGGTGCAGTGTCACATTGTGATATGGATGGGAATGTCACATGTCACGCATACACGTCACAGAAAATATTTAATGTGACCACAAAAAATTTCTCAGTCTCCCCCCTTCCTGACATTATTTGACCTTGTTCATGTAATTTTTCTTGAGTGGGAAGTATTAATGCGGGCTGACCTTGCTCTTCAATTTATTGTTAAATGTTTCAGTAAACCTTTCGAAATAAATTTTTGTTTATCTAATAGCTTGCAAGTTACTTCTTTTTTATTAAAAATGCTGATAGTTTAAAATGTGTTTTTACTTCGTGTGATATTAAGAAATCATGGAACTATATTCTGTGATGAATGCATACACATTGTACAGTATCTAGTGTTATCAGAGAGGCTGACTAAAGAATGTAGTGTTTTTGTTTGTTTATTTGTTTCAAGGATTATTTCGCGACCATTTTAAAGGTCTGTTCCTTCTGTAAGCCGAACACATTGTCAGTGCTGCATTTTCAGTGAAGCACTATTTATTGTATATTGATGTGAATGATTAATATATAATAATAAAAGCATAATTTAAATGCTATGAACAATGAACTGACAATCAATTAACTTTTGTTTGTATTATCAAGTGTATGGAAGCAAAGGCATTATAAAAAAATTTACTATTATTTTTGTTTCACTGCATAGAAAATTTAATTTAGAGAGTCAGTTTTATTTGATAGATATAACTCACTGTTTGTTGTTTTTAATAGTAGAAGATAATGTGAAAAACAAATTTATTTTATGCATTTTCTCCCAGTGTTTTCATGGTGCTCTGCTGTTTTTCAAAATTATTTTCACAAAATAATTACTTCCTTGCATGGTACTTAGTCTCACATTACAAATGACGCCATATTACATAACCAGGTTCTAGTTATATATAATAAGTACTTTAATTATTAAAATTTTACAAATAGCGTACTGCTTAACAATGCTAAAATTTTCTACATGTTTCCTTTATGTAAATTTCTGAGATTGTTTCTTAAATTTATTACATTAGATCATTTCTTACTGTAAAATATATCATGCTTTTACATGTAAATATATATAAGTTTTGTTGTTAAAGTAACTCAGTTTCCCTTTTAAGAGATTTAGTTAGAAAAAAATATTTCTTAGCGTAAGTTAGGTTATTTGAATATGGCAAAAGACATAAATGCTGCCTACCTAAGAGGAGGGATGCCTTTGTGGAGGACTTTTTAAGGGAAACTGACTTATATTCACTTTACATATTAAGAAAAACGTGAAAATCAACTACAAAAATATTTCTCACTTGAGAGATTAAGAGAATACAATTATGGTATTAAGTTTTTAATTAGATACATAAATTATTTAAACAAAAGCAATATTAAAAAAAGGAAATTACATTTCATCGGTACTTACATATGAAGGAAGTTAAATCTCACTGTGACAAAAAAGTGTAAATCAATATTAATTTGTTTCCAAAAGTAACGTTACTTCATTTTATAAAGAAAATGAATTTCAAACTGTATTTTAACAAAATTTAACCTATTTCAGAAAATTTTTTAAATGTTATAATAATTACTATAAATCGAAATGTATACTTAAGTCACACCAATAAACTTTATCCAAACTAATAATTCTTTTTTTAAATTATTGTATTTCACTTCTGCAAACAAGATACTTTATTTTATTATTAGATATTTAAAAATTTCGTATAACCCTCTAATTATGTCTAGTTTAATTATCTAACCTAATCGCATCTAATTTCGCTTTACGGTACCACTTGCAGAAATAGTCGATGAAAAGACATTAATTTCTGCAATTGTATTTAAAAAACTTTAAAAATTAAGAAAGGAATTTAAAAATTTCACTACGATAACTTGGAAATTTGAATATCATAAAACATTGATTTGTTAAAGTGAAGTCTTTGCCACCATCCTGGGAGAGAAAAACTGATTTTAAGGGAAAATATAAAATCATAGAATTCGTTTTATTTGGTCAGACCTCATGTTCTTTACCGCTTTTAAATAAACAAATAAATTTCTGTTGGAAATTTGTCAGTTTCTGGAGCAGTAAGAATTATATAAAGAAAATTAAAGCAGCAAACCAATTCCTGGAGAGTCAATCGAAGGAAATGAAAACTCCAGATAATTGAGCTGCCTTTTTA
Source organism: Stegodyphus mimosarum (assembly GCA_000611955.2). NCBI lineage: Eukaryota > Metazoa > Arthropoda > Arachnida > Araneae > Eresidae > Stegodyphus > Stegodyphus mimosarum. The sequence continues at coordinate 388,873 of KK117883.1, forward strand.
CTGTTCAACAAACAAATAGTCTTTTAATATATTAGGGGGAGTTTTATAGTTTCGTTATTTTTTAATTTTAACAAAAGTTGTAAATTTGTGTAATTGAAAAATGAAATAATTTTTCGCCTGTAACACAATATAAAATGCGCCTTTTCATTCCGACAAAATTAAATAATGAAATTACTTTTATTTTCGTAAATAGAGCCAAATTTCATTTGAACTCAAGTAAATAAACGAAATTAAGTTTTAATTGCGTAGATTCTAAAATGAAAAGCATAAGCATATTTTTATATTTATTGTGCTAAAAGTAAATAAAACTTTTTTCTATTAATGAAATCATGTAATATATTTCTGTTTAATTAAAAGTATACTAAGGAAATGTTCCTTTAATTCCCGTCTAGTAAAACAACAGTAAAATCAATACCAAAATACGTATTGATGCCTTTTTGACACTTTACAGTTTGAAATCATTTCTGATTTTAAAAATCAAAAAGTTTAAAGAAAGCGCTTGTTTAGTGAAAAAAGAAAGAAGTAAAAAAAGTACAGCATCAGAGCCTTGCCATCAGATTTTGATATATGAAACTAATCTCATAACCAAAGAACGTCTATATAAAGAAGGAAAGGCTCCATAGACGTAATGTAAACCAGTTTGTCTTCTACGCCGCTAGAAAGGAAGAGGAACATTCGCCAAGGAATTTGGCGACGGAACCTGTTGGCGAGAATTTACCCTCCGTGATATACCGGACCTGGCCGAGATTCACCTCCTCCCCACGTGTATAGGAAATTGAGGAACACGGGTTAAGATGAATCGTTCTTTGACTTGGGAAATGATGAAATATTACGTGAAGTTTCACTTTCACTGGCTGTTGAACTTGCATTATACATATCGCAGTTTGATGTCAGATTTTATATTCGTCAGTATCGAGGGGGAAAAAATGGAGTCGCACAGCTTTAAACTCTTGATAAACCTGACAGTCGAACCTGTTTGAACTTCGACATCAGCTTCGAGCTTTGGCGCTTCTTCACGCATACGCAGCTGTTTCCCTTTTCGTTCGAAGGGAGCCTATTCTGCTGCTGCTAAGTTTCCCTTCTTAACAATACATATTCTTTGTCATAACTGCTTCTCCTAAATACACCCACTTCCAAAAGTTAAGCACGGAGAGGAAAATGCTAATTTTCGGAAGCCAATCAGAATTGAAGAGGATGCAATTCGCTGCAGAGGTAGATGGAAGTATGCAAATATGTTAGGTAACAGCCAAACGCGTTTTCATGCCAAGAAATATGCAAAAAATGGCAGTATTATAAAAAGCCAGCTTTATGAAGGGTTACAGAAGTTGACTGTAAGTGCTGATAGAAGGTGTTTACAATTTTCGTACATTTTTTTTTCAAGATATACGTGTTTCTATGACTTTCAGAAGACAAATGGAAGATTCTGAGCGCTGGCGTGCTGTGGGGCGCATTGAAGCAGTACAGTCGATCACAGATGTTGCTCTTTTCTTTGACGTTCATCATTCTGTAATTTCACGTTTATGGAAACAATTCCAAACCACACAGACAGTTCTCCGAAGGCCCGTAGCCGATCGCCCAAGGGTTACAACTCTCGCGGAAGATCGCTATATTGCTCTTGTAGCCAAGCGGATTCGCAGAGCGACCTCCACGCGTGTGACATATATAGTTACAGCGTCCATTGGTAAGGCGATATCTGCAGCTACTGTACGCCGAAAATGACATATGAGTGAACTGTACGCCGGGTACCTCGAGTTTGTTGCTCCTCTATCCGTCCAATCAAGAGGGGCACGATTACAGTGGTGCCGGGAACATGTCAATTGGAATGTGTCTGACGGGGGCAATGTCATGTTTACTGATGAGTCAAGATTTGCTCTGGAGCCAGATGACAAGCGTATAAGGATATGGCTTGAACAACGAACACGCAATCAGTCCCAAAACATCACGCATTCCGAGACTGAAGCATTATGGTGTGGGCATGGATTTCATTAGGATACCGCACTGACCTGCACATCTTTAAACGGGGTTCTTTGACTGCTGTCCGGTATCGAGATGAAGTCTTAGAACCCATTGTGATATTGTACGCTGCAGCAGTTGGCCCTACTTTTGTTTTAATGGACGATAACGTATGTCCCCATAGAGCTGACATCGTCGATGACTACCTGGAGAGTGAAGGGATTGCACGTATGGCGTGGCCAGCATATTCGCCCGACCTTAATCCCATTGAAAATCTTTGGACATGAAGATACAGCCGTGCTGTATCTTCATGTTTCCCACCTCCAGCCACTCTTATTGAGCTGGAAACTGATGTACAAGAAGAATGGCGATTGCTTAATTCTGCGGTGGTTGACCACTTAATTGAAGTCTCCAATTTGTCATTATCTGATAACTTAGAAGAATGTAATATTTTTTTTCCATTTCTGTATATAATTATTGATTTTGTTTTATGCATAAATATATATGCTACTTTCGTGCCGAAATTTGTGTTAATCAAAGTATTTGCTGATTTTTTTTTTTTTTTTTTATTGCATTTTACATCTTCGTGCTTAACTTTTGGAAGTGAGTGTATTTTTATTTCCTTCCAACTCTTTTTATATTCTGTATTTGCGTCCCATTACTGGCAAGTGGTGCGAAAACGGTACGGCTGTGTGTTGTACAGATTCATTTAGGTCAAATTAATAACTTCTTAAAAGTATGCATTGGAAAATATAATTTAATATTTAAATCAAATCGAGAAACTGAAATCATGTAAAAAACGAAATTAATTTCGGATAACATAGAAATAGCAAATAACCCACGTAACTAGAACTTTGGATACCTTATTTTAAGCAAATGGAACACCTATCTGTTACTCAAATGGAACACCTATCTGTTTTCATATTTATGTTAAACGAGATTAGCAAGAATGCGTGTATCTCATGTTACCTCATCTTGACCTCAACACATATTTTTCGAATTCTCATCTTTGCTCTGTAAAATCATATTAAAATAATTCCAAGCTAAAACATGGTTCTGATTTTATTCTATGTTTGTAGAAATTTGTGGATTGCAAATAATCTTCACTGACTTTTCATAAAATTTCTGGTTTTCTTTGGACAAAGAGTTTTAGTTTTTGGCGAACTGAACTTCATGCAAATTTGGGATCGTTTTTCTAAATATTCCTTGAAATTCCAAAATTGTATAATTCAATCGACATGAAACTAATTTCATATTGTTTTCTTGTCTAACTTTTGAATGACAATATTTATTAAGAACTGATGCGTTACTTCATTAGTTTCTAATTTCATTCACTTTAAACCTCTTAGGTTTTTGTTCAAAACATAAACTAAATTCCTAAGACTCAACATGTTTAAGATTCAACATGTATTTTCTCAAAATTTAAAATATTCCTAATGTGAGAATAATAATCAAACGTTTATTTCCAAACCTATCAATTAAAACTTCAAATAAAGATCGAAAGCTTATAAGGTATATCTCCCACATGCTTAGCGTGCCTTCGTGGTGTAATGGTCAGCACACTGAGCCGGTATTTCAGAGATCCATGGTTCGATTCCCGGCGAAGGCGTTGCTTATTTTTCACTTCTCTTGCTTCCAAAAAAAATACCTAATGTCTCTACAAGCTGTCGTCTGGAGTTTCCACAGATTTCACTTCTCGTTGCAACCCCCAAAGCAAATAGAACATTTTTTTTGTATATCATTTAAAGACGAGTTATTTGTAATCAAACTGTTGTTAAAAATTACTGCAGTTTTTAATACAACCGTCAAATTCTAGTAAGCTTAAGTCAGGTAATTTAAGAGAATTAGAATTTTCAATCTTATTTAGGAAGGCATTATTAACTAAATCAGAATTTAATAATAATGTTCGTAAGCTAGGAAGACACTGGCTTGGACGTAATGGTATTTTGCAGCAGTATGTGTACATGACTCTGGATGCTGAATGTAATCTACAATAACAGATATTTCTAGTTATCTGTGTCGCCTTAACACACAGTGATATCTAGAATACATGCTGTTTTCGTTCATATTACCGCTACTTAGTCACCATTTTTCAGCAAGATAAGCGATGCTCAGACCTTGCCTCCGCCGTCAGAAAAGGCATTTCGGTATCTGGCTCGATGCTTTGATGCTTTGGATGCGTATTTAGTGTTTAGCAGGAATTTATCCTGCTCTTACCAGAGCTTACCACGGAATCCCACTAGGGACCCCTCACACATAACGGCTCTTCATAATTATTTCACCATAAAGATGTGAACACCTGAGGTTAATAATATGAGACACCTTGTCTCTGCAGACTAACTGGCGGGTGAGAGTGCGATGAGGTGAAGTCCAGTAATGAGAGAGGAAAGAGTCATGTGAGTCCTAGTGTGCAATCAACAAAAGTAGTAAAGTCCTGAGCATGCTTTTCAATACAAAGAAAGAAATATATGATAATAATGTAGACAATAAATGCATTATCAGAAAAAATAACGCTATGTGCAATATTTACAAAGTTCAAGATGTGAAGTAAAACCATTTCTCAGCATCTTAAGATTGAGTACTGGCCGATCAGCGTAGAGACAAAGGTCACGTGGGTATGAAGCCTTTTATATGAATGATGACCTATGACCACTTACTTCAGAGATTGCTCCTGCTACCAGTTCCGACCTGTGACGTAGTACGCCCTGTCTGATTGCGTGGCCACGTGCACTGAAAATCTATTTGCATCAGCATTTTTTATTGCTATTTACGGTTTAGTATTTTTATGTGAAGCACGTATGACTTTTCACGTTTATTATTCTTGGATTAGTTTTAATTATTATTATATATTTATGCTATATTTCCACCACGTTTACACCAACACGCCTGATTGCTAATAAGTGGGCTTACAGCTGATTGCACGTTGCATGTGTAATTTAAATTTTATTAATATTCTATTACTTTATTTTTATAGCGTACTGATTATTTAAAGCAATTATCTTATTGCGCTGGATTGCCAATCTGTATAGTTACCCCCAAGCTTTCGCTGTCAGGCAATTGACAGGGGCCTTACAGAGTTCCATCGGCTCATCTGTCTGTGGAGAAGCGCCATCGTGTGCAGGCTCCGTTCCAGGGCGCAGGCTGCGTTTTGCGATTTGGTTGCCGGATTTGACTAGGTTCCAACTAGGCTGACTGACTGTGGATTTGGATAACGATAACCAGCTTTTTCTGATGCTCGTGGCTGATAAAGTAAACTCGATTAACGAACTAATTAAGGACAACTTAGCTACTGATTTACACCTACAACTTAAGGACAGGTTAATTAAGTATATTAACAAATGTAATGGAAATATTGATGGCCTCGTCACACAGTGTGACTTTGTAGGAGTTACTAAAACTAGCCCTGACATCAATGTAATTAAAAGGAAAAGAGCTAAGATTAAACATGACATAGATGCTACACATGAACATAAAAATAGTAATACTCTACTATCGAATAGTTTTGCTGCACTTAGTGAAACTTCTGATATTAACCCAGATGATAGTAACACACAAGTGGACAAGCATATTCGGGCGAAATTAGCTAAGGTGAATATGGACGATGTTAGCCCTGCCCCCACCAATCAGGAACCCATGGAGGAGGGTACTAATGTTAATACTACCAATGACAGCGTAGATAATGTTATGGACACAAATGTAAAGGATTCTAAGCAAAGTTCCAGCGCAGATAAAGTTATAGAATCTAACTTTGTTTTAAAAAATCCCGAATCCCCCCATAACTGTCAAGGATACTAATGTAGCATGGAAAAATATTAGGAAAGGCCTTAAGCAGAATAATATTAAATTTAGAACTAATAATGGCCCTAAAGGGATAAAAATCTTTTCACAAAATGCTGACAACTATAGACAGGTTGTGCGCATACTTAAGGATATCAACGTACAACATCATGCTTTCACATTACCTGAAGATAGGAATATTAAAGTGGTTATAAGGAGTTTCTTAAGAGACACTGACACCACGAAAATCCAAGAGGAGCTTGTTGACAAAAACTACACGGTCATCTCAGTCAAACAATTAACACGCAGGCGAAAAGGAGACATAATGAAATTCTCCTTATTTTTAATCACCCTACCTAAGATATCCATAATGAAACGCACTTACGTGATCTTGGGATGAAGGTCGAACTTTACAAGGGAAGATCTGGTACCTTACAATGCTATAGATGTCAGAGATTTCACCACACACAGAGCGGTTGTAATTATACACCTAAGTGTGTTAGATGTGCCGAAGAGCATTTTTCTTTTGAATATCCCAACAAAAACACTGACTCACCTCCCCGTTGTGCAAATTGCAATCAAGAACACACTTCAAACTTCAGGGCGTATAAGATGTTTCCTAAAGAAAACAGGGGAAAGCAAAAGTCTATTCCAGTCGTGTGATGGAGAACAGGTCATATGCCCAAGCTGTATCGGCTAGCTTGTATACTGACACCATCAACGAAGCCAAAGCTATCTTTGCGAACCTGGTCGAACTTGTAGCGGTAATCAAGAGTTCAGGCCTATTCATCTCACAACAAATAGGAGAAACAGTGCCTACAAATAAAGACAAATCAGCCCCAAAACAAAACCTTAATGGATAATTACACTAAAAGAGGAGACCTTATAAAATTAGCATATTGGAATGCTATCGGCATTCATAATAAATTAGGGGAATTTTTAAACTTTCTTACTAATCATAATATTGGCATTGCCCTTGTTACCGAGACATACGTCACGCCATGCGTACGAATAAATATTCACAATTACCGCACCTATAGGTGTGAGTCACCAAGGGGGGGGCGGTCGCAATTTATGTGAGCAGTAGCCGGGGGTACTCAGTCGATGCCCGAGGCTATAGGAGGCGTGCCACCGCCATCTTGGATCACGTGACAACCGGAAGTGACGTAGACGGGGTGGAGGACGTCATTCATAGCTTCGTTTTTATTCTGTTGCAAAGATTCTATCTTTTCAAAGTTTTTATTTTTGTGGTAACGACAGTATTTGTTTATGTTTATGGCAACGAGCTCTTGAACCACGTGTTGGGCATGACATCACTTTTAATTTATTATTTTTAATTATTTACTCTTTTTAATTATTTAATACGTGAATATTTTAATTATGGTTAATTATTAATCATCATTTTTAATGAATTAGTGCGTCATTATTTTTAATTATTACATTTAATTAATTTTTATTGACTTTAATATCATTTTCGCTGAATTTTAAAAATAACCCTCACGGATGGGATACCTAAACGTTACCTCTAGGCAACCCTTTCGTCTTTCCAAACTTGTTATTTTACCTTGTCCACTCTTTGTCCATTTGAACTTTTTGAACTTGTACAGAGGAAACCGCTGTAATGTCACTAGGCTGAAGGATAACGCATGCGTGAACCTCACTTTTAGCTTTCTAATCCATTACTTTATGCTTTGCTGCTTTAAATATAAGATTTCCCCACAGTTATATTTTTTTTGCTTTATTATTAGAATATTTTTCATTGTTTTCCTTTTTTTTCTTCTTGTTCTTACTAAATTAAATTTATACTTTTTGCTTTTGCTAACGTAAATTTTACTGTCGCAAATTAATGTTTCCACAATTTTATATCCGTTGAAGAAAATTTATTTTTACATTTTCTTTTCACTTTTTTATTTTGCAAATTTTTTTTCCAAATTTATTCTTTTTCATATTTTTACTTTAAAAACGTTTTTACGTTTAAAATTTCTTTTTTTGAAAAAAGTAATATTTATTTTCACAAGTTTAATTTTTTTCCTCCTCGCTTTTTTTTAAAGAACTTGTTACTACATTTTTAATTTTGTTTTTTCCTTTGTTTTTCTTCTCGTTCTTACTAAATTAAATTTACATGTTTTGCTTTTGCTAACATACATTTTACTGTCGCAAATTAATGTTTCCACAATTTTATATCCGTAGAAGAAAATTTATTTTTACTTTTCTTTTCTCTCTCATTTATTTTTACATTTCTTTTTTACCTTTGCAAAATACATTGGTAGTATTTTGCAAAGTTTTTTTTTCAAATTTAATCCTTTTCATATTTTTACTTTAAAAATTTTTAAGGTTAACTTTTTTTTTTTGGTTTTTACAGAAGTAATTTTTATTTTTACCAGTTCAATTTTTCCTTTTCGCTTTTTATTTTAAAGAAGTTGTTACTTATGTAGAATTTACAGTTCTACTAAATAAATTTGTAAGAGCGAGGGTCGGATTCTCCCTTAAAGTTTCAGGAGACAGCTGGCATGTTTCCTTCACTGGAATCACGTTTTATGGAAAACTGCCTTATAATCAATTTTGTATAATTACCTTCCAGATTTTGGAGAGTACTTGATGTTCACTATACCACTTTTTAGTAAATTTACGTTTTATATGCCATGCCATTCCAAAAATAAACTTCTAATAGGAAGAACATTTTCACATTCTACTTAATTTCTTAGATCAGAAGAATTTCTTTTACTTCCAAATTTTTACATTATGCCTACATATACTGCATTTATTAAATTCGTCTTCTTATTACTAACAGCAAAAATTACGATTACGTGAAAGATTTGGAATACTAAAGTTCATATGTATGTTGAATAATGAGAACAAATTCGTCATTCTGTCATAATAGATTAATACTCCGGATAATAAAATTTCAAAATAAAAGATTTTCTTCTACGGATATAAAATTGTGGAAACATTAATTTGCGACAGTAAAATGTATGTCAGCAAAAGTAAAACATATAAATTTAACATAGTAAGAACGAGAAGAAAAAAAAGGTAAAAACAAAATGAAAAATGTAGTAACAAGTTCTTTAAAATAAAAAAGCGAGAAGGAAACAAAGTAAACTTGTGAAAATAAATATTACTTTCGTAAAAAAAAAGTTAAACGTAAAAAAGTTTTTAAAAAATATGAAAAAGAATAAATTTAGAAAAAAACACTTTCGCAAAATAAAAAAGTGGAAAGAAAATGTAAAAATAAAATTTGTTCAACGGATATAAAACTGTGGAAACATTAATTAGCGACGGTAAAATTAACGTTAGCAAAAGCAAGAAGTATAAATTTAATTTAATAAGAACAAGAAGAAAAAAGAAGAAAAGCAATGAAAAATATCCTAATAATAAAGCAAAAAAATAAAACTGTGGGAAAATCTTATATTTAAAGCAGCAAAGAATAAAGTAACGGATTAGAAAGCTAAAAGTGAGGTTCACGCATGCATTATCCTTCAGCCTAGTGACATTACGGCGGTTTCCTCTGTACAAGGTCAAATGGACAAAGAGTGGACAAGGTAAAATAACAAGTTTGAAAAGACGAAAGGGTTGCCTAGAGGTAACGTTTAGATATCCCATCCGTGAGGGTTATTTTTAAAATTCAGCGAAAATGATATTAAATTCAATAAAAATTAATTAAATGTAATAATTAAAAATAATGACGCACTAATTCATTAAAAATGATGATTAATAATTAACCATAATTAAAATATTCACTTATTAAATAATTAAAAAGAGTAAATAATTAAAAGTAATAAATTAAAAGGGATGTCATGCCCAACACGCGGTTCAAGAGTTCGTTGCCGTAAACGTAAAGAAATATTGTCGTTGCCGCAAAAAATAAAAACTTTGAAAAGATAGAATCTTTGCAACAGAATAAAAACGAAACTATGCATGACGTCATCCAACCCGTCTACGTCACTTCCGGTTAAATAACAGGTTAAATAAATTAATCAAAAAGAAAATCACCCAGCATAAAAGTGAGGTCTGGGAAGAGAAAATTAATAACTTAAGCCTTTCGGACGGCACACTTTGGACGCTTATGAGGAATTTAAAACGAAAACACGCCTGTAATAAGTCAATTTACACAGGTAACGTTGTTGCCCTCACCAATAACGATAAATCAAAGGTTCTTGCGAATCACCTTGAAGAGCAATTTATGCTTAACAAAGCGCCCAGGGACTTAAATTTTGTTTACTACGTATGCTACTTCGTGAGGGACTGGCTAAACGCGCCAACTGTTAGAAACTACATGACCACAGTTACGCCCATGGAAGTTAAGGATATTATTAAAAGACTCAAGAGTTAAAAAAGCACCAGGATTTGACATAATTAGTAACAACGCCATTAAACATTTACCAACAAATACTATTACTAAATATACTGGAATTCTCAATGTCTGCTTTAATATTAGTTACTTCCCTGAAAAATGGAAAATAGCCAAGGTAATCTTGATGCCTAAACCAGGTAAGGATATGCCGCCCGAAGGCTTG
>KK117883.1:399153-427035 GCA_000611955.2 Stegodyphus mimosarum
TTAAACTTAAAACAAGGATTATATTACATATATATAGAAGTTTTAATTCATTTTTTTATTTCACTTTAAGGTTCCGAACTGGAGTTTCAGTAAAAGAAGATTAATTATTATTTTTATATTTTTTATCTTGTATTTTTTTCGCTTTTGTTTTTCATTTTTATTTTTAGAGTTTGTTCTACTTTGTATTCTTATATTAATTTTGATATGTTTGGATTTTGTGTTAAACCTCTTTTTACACGATTGCTAATATTAATATACTTGAGGAGTAGCCTTGCGTTGACTCCAATTTACTTTTAACTTTAGAGTCTTTAAGTGTATACATATATATATATATATATACTTAAAGATTCTAAAGTTATATAGGATAAGTCTATATAGAATAGAATTCGTCTTCTTTTAAGTTTTTAAGGGTGCAGTGACGCAGTTCCCTATATGACGCAGATGGGGGGACCTTGGAAGCACATGAAACAGCTAAATTCAGTGTTTGCAAAAGTTAATATTCCATCATTCGACTATGAAATATTAACTTCGTGACCTACCCCAGTTTAGGGATAGGAATCAGCAGAAAAAAAAATTCCTTTGTATTCCTTTTTCTCTAATCTGAAAATTATTAAAGGCGACCCCCTAAAGACCTCACTTTGCAATCCCAACTCAAAAAGGTGGTGGAATGTCGAAATGCCGCCTTCGTTCAGGAAACGCAAAGAATTTATGACACCACATTTGGAAAGGAGAGATTTCTCGTTCGACTTAGATATCTTTGAATGACTTCAAGGGCAGGAAAAATAGGGGAAGTTTTATGCGACAGTCTAAGAACACAAAGTTTCATTCAGATGCTCAAGCATTAACCCTTAAGTACAGACGTTCATTTTCTGTTACGTAAACACAGAGGAGGGGCACACTCTGTTTATGCATTTTAAAAATATAAAATTTTAAAATAATGCACTATTGTTATCATATAACTTTGCTTGTTATGTTGAAGTAATTATTTCTTTTTAGAACTCTAAAATTAATATATTAAAAATTAATTTTTGATATATTAATTTTAGAGTTCGCATATGAAAAAATACGGAACACTTAATCAAATAAATAATATAAACACTACTTACTTTCAAATGCGTACAAACTAAACTATTTAATAAATTTTCCATCTACAGAAGCTGTATTATATAAAATAATTAAAAAAAAAGGATAATATATAAAGAACACTGAAAAACTGCAGCACATTATTTTAAGCATTTTCAACACAATTTTTGCAAATTCTCTCGGCACATTCATTATCGGATTCTTGCAGCTGAAATATAGATAGGCAGCTTTTCTTCTCAGTCTAGGGGGACAAACAGAGCATGCTCTACACTTTTTAAGGGTATCAGTTACATCTGGCTAGAATAGATTTCGATGGAAACTCCTAGCACTCTCTGAATGCACATTTTTATTTCTCGGTTCACAGTTGGCTTTTGAAGCCTTCATTCCGTATGTGGTTTCACTAATCCTGATAATAACTCCATCAAAAAATCAGTTTTTTCCGATTTGGCACTATCTCTTATCAGGGCAGCTGCTGAAGGGACTCAAGTAGTAATAAAGCTATCCCCCCCTTCATGCGAGAAAAAAGTAACGTAAAACGCAGAGGGGAGGTCTATATGAACGCGGCCCAATTTAAAAAATTATTTAAAAAAATTAATAGTTACAGTTTAATAAAAATTTAGGAATAATTATATTTTATGTCAACTTGAAAGTACTGAAAAGGAGAAGAATGACTATATAACTTAGAAGCAGTTTCGCAGTTCTAGAATATTGGCGCGGTCATACAGACCCCCCCCATCTGTGTTTAAGGGTTAAGCGGCCAAATATTTCAGTTAATTTCCGGCGTAAATTGCTTTTTTTTCATTAAATTCATCGAAATTCCTTACTTCTTTACTCATGGGGGGAAGGAAATGGATTGGATGAATATTTTAAATTGAAATAATGAGTAAATCAATATTTATCCAATTTTTCGTATCAAAATTTTCAAATATTCTCACATTGCGGATAAAATGCAGGTTAAAAATTCTTTAAAATTCCTAATCGAGAACTAAATCTGAAGGCATAGAACTCGTAAAATATATCTTATTTACTAAGCATATTTTAATGTTTGAGGATTTACTTTTGAATTTACTTGATTTGCTTTAGGAAAGAGAAGAGAGCTGTGGTGTTTCTTAGCCTGTAAATTAGGCATCTAACCCAAAATTCACAGTAAACTGTAAAAGATAATTCTGCAGATATTAAATTTGGTTTGAAAGTAATATATTAATTTCCCTTCGTTTGAAAAAATACTATAAAATACAATTCATTTTAACAACGTGAAATATTTAAGCGTAGAATTCAATAATGGGTAATAATTTGTACGGAATTGAATTGAATTATTAAATAATAATAAAGCACTCGAGGACCATTTACCTAAGGTCAAGAACGCCTTCGTGTATGTACTTTCTAATCGTTATCTGAAATGAAACTTGACAATTTACTTTACTTTTGCTTTTAATCTACTTTCCACTGCATTCAGTACATGAATCATCAATAATAATATAATAATGATAATAAAAATGGCGTTACACAACTAAAATATATACTATTTCGTTAATTTCGACAAATTAATTACTGCAAATATTAACCATATCAATGGCCGAGTTGTCCCAATAGTTTAGCACATGAAAGCACATGAAAGCACATGAAACAGCTAAATTCAGTGTTAGCTGCATTTAGCTGTTTCAGGAGTCTCATTTCAACATCTGAAAGAACTCTAATTACAATTTTCACTACACAAACGAATGGAATATTTCAGAAAAGAATTCTCTCCCCATTATTGCAATATTTCAATAATTTGGAAAATTAAAAAATTTAATTAACACGTTTTAATAGAAAATGATGCGATTTTCACACATAAAATCCCTTTTTACATTATTCTCTTTCATTTCGGTACCACTGCGTAACTTTTAAGACATAAATAGCGTCCGTTAATATATGTTCCAGAACATTATATTTAATTTTCATATTTTTTTCATTAATAAATTAATGATTGAGATAAAAAATTGATACGGCTTAATTTATAAGCAATGTAAAAACTGGAAATGTGAGGTCATTAATTTCTGAGACGTAAATAGCTTTCTAAGACGCAAATAAAAAAGATAACAATAATCATAAATACTAATGCTCCTATAAAAATATAACAGCTTTTCCTAACTGATTTTTGCTTTTGGATCCACCTGGGGTACAAAAAACCTATTTTTATTAAATGAAGTTTTGCGCATTTCTGTAAGAACTACGCAAAATTTAATTCATACAACTTTATTTTTACTAATTATGAAGAAACTTTATACTTGTTTCCTAAACAAGTATTTATGTGTACCACTTTAAGAATATACGCGACAGAGTGTGGGTACTCATCTTCAAATATGCGTTAGTGTCAATAAGCTTAACTATAAATTATTAAACATTTCTGTGACTTTGAAATTTGGAAGGGAATCGTCATATTCTGCTACAGTGGGTATTTAAATTTAGATAAATCCTCATACCATAAGTATTTTGTGTTTAATTTTAAAATTTCCATTTCGTATTACACAGTCATTTTCAAAGCTCTTTGGACACAGGTCAATAAGATTTGTTTCTACCTGTTTATTATTTCATCCTAAACTTGTGGAAGAATTTTCTAAATTTATTCGAATATCCATAACTTTTAGTGTTCAATATTTAATAATTATACAATAACTGAAATACATTTATAGTAGAGGGGAAACGCAGAAAACTATCGCAGGTTATGTACTGTGTATCATTGAAATACGGCAATAATAATAGTACAATTTGACTGAAAAAACTCCATATGTTTCAGCGTTTTAAAAGGAAAGTGGACGTCTTTACAGTAAAATCTTGGATGAAAGTTTTACTGTGACTTAACTTGGGAAGACACTCGAAATTTATAGTGGAGGCGGGGTCCCTTCCTTCTCTAACAGTTGCGTTGAAGTGTGAAATGTTACTCCTCAAATATACTTCTAATTGGCTGATGACTCAGAAGTAAACTGAACTCAAACTTGCTCTTATTCTAATGCCCTTTCTCTAATCTATGTCGAGAACGTGAAGAAGTTTTTCTTTAAAATTAAATTTCAGAGTGATCTCAAATATAATTCTTCATTATAAAGGTAAGTTATTGATTTGTACTATTACATAAACTAAATTCTTATAATTTAAAACTTGCTAAAAATTCAATTCAGCTAAATTTTTAATCCATTTATCTGAAAATCCAACCTTATCACCATTAACAATGCAAATGGCTACTAATATTAATAACGTATTGTTCAATTAACATGAAATATTTTGATGATAAATATGAAATATAAATATAATATACGTTTTCATACATTAAGAAACGTAATAACAGACGAAAAATCAGAAGCAAAATTTTTTTAAGCCCGTCTTGAGCTATAGCTGCAGGATCGATCAGTCAATCAATCGACTCGACAATCGAAAATCAATTGACTTGAATGGAGCTCATTAACATCTAAAAAACGTTTCTATCAATATGGAAGTTATGAGAAACAAGTTTGAAGACGTTATGAAAGACGATGAGTTTATTGCAAATAAATGGGGCATAGAAACTAAATTTGAAAATAAAAGAAAAGTAAAGGCAAAAAATTTTTTTGATGAGCTATGTGAGGATAACCAGTTTGAAAATTTCGAAATGTCTTTTAAAGTAACATTTTTTTATGCTGCTCTAGACATTTTAAATACTCAGTTAAAGTGCAGAATGACAAAAATCGCAATGATGTTTTCATTTTTGGAACCTAAAACTCATCATTAATAAATATGGAAACTATTAATAATGTTTCAAAAATACAGAAAACATATAAAGAAGACTTTACTAATGCACTGGAAGTGCAACTGTTATTATTTATAAATACCTTCAGAACAGAAATAAAAAATTTGAAATCCGTTAAGGATTTAGCTAATTAGCAATGGTAAAATATTATCACATTGTAGAGACATTAAATATTAACGAAGCAGGAGACATGAAAAATATGCAATTCCTTCGCCGGGAATCGAACCACGGACCTCTGAAATACCGGCTCAGTGTGCTGACCATTACACCACGAAGGCACGCTGAGAATGTGGGAGATATACCTTATAACATGACAAGCAGTTATTCGGAAGTGCGCAATTTACTTATATTGTATTTATCATTACCTGTAATCACAGTCACGAGTGAGAGATTATTTCGAAAAGTGAAGCTAATGGGAAAATATTTGAGAAACCCTATGACATAAGATCGGCTGCCAAACTAATCACTATTCAGCGTCGAAGCTGAGATGGCTAAGAAAATGGGTTGGGTTGGGTTATTCAATTATGGCAAAGCACACAAGGGCTATCTGCCTAAAGGGAGGGATGCCTTCGTGGAGGACTTTCTAAGGGAAACTGGCTCGTATACACGTTACACATGGGGAAAACCACGAAAACGCCCATGCAGCCAGCCCGTTCGCGGGATTCGAACCTCGGATCGAACTACCAGTGTTCAGCGTCTTTACCGCTCGGCCGCTGGTGGGCCTGCTAAGAAAATGGACGTCTAGTTATTGATAAACTAGAAAACCCGGCGGTGATACGAAATGACCGCTGTTCTAGATAGTATAAATTGTAATTAAAATGATTTGTGCAAAGGAGTCTGCTAATTCAAACTGAATTACCCAGGGCAGGCGGCGAGGACGCCCCTTTGCTTACTGCCCCACGGGGCTTCCCCCTTCTACTTGCTTAATTGCTTAAAGTAGAGCGCAATGAAGGAAACCACTGGCGGTACATTTCTTTCTTCGCTCAGTGGTTTCTTTTTGTCGAGAAAGCCGTTTTTGTGCAGCTTTAACTCTTTTTCTCTCCTCTTTAGTGCTGTATTTTCTAGGAGGCACTCTTAAAAGAAACTACATTAAGACGTAGTTTTTATGTAAAACAGATAATTGCCACGGCAAACAAATGTTCACCTTCCCCCTGACACGCTAAATTTGCGTTCAGCTGAAAATTCAGTTTAAAATACAATGCCGGAATTAAATCGGGCAAAATTTTAAACTCTTTACGCAAAAGGATATTTAGCATAGGAGTTTGGGTAAACCTACTTGATGAGATGTACTACGCACAACTGGTTAATTGGTTTCGTCTCCTTTAATTTCTCAACATTTGCAAGTTTCTAGGTAATTCATATGCAAATATAGTTAAATGCATATTAAGCAACAATTGTATGAATTAAAAATATTTAAATACCATGATAGTTTAATTAAAACAATGATAACTATTGTTATGAAATTTATTTTACTCTTTGAATGCGGTGGCAACTTCACCCCATTGGCTAGTACAGCTACTCAAGCAACCAGTAAACTATCTGCGACAAACAGACACTTAAGCCGCATATAATAAAGATAAGTTTGCTGAAATGAAGGTTAGTAGGCGCAAATTTTAATGAAAAAAGATTTTTGTCTTTATGATGAACTTTGGCCCCAAGTGTTATAATTATATTTATTGAGGGGAGTGGAAACGCCATTACAGGAGAAGAGCAGTATGGTCTCAGGAAAATTAAAAGGAAACAGAAAAAACTTTAGCATTCATATGTTTTATAAAAATCATGTATTCAAGTAGTTTAGTGTACCAAAAGGTGTTTAAAAAAAATTGCCATACATATTTTCTCCAAAACTTGTACGTTAAAATAGTTTTCTTTATGAAGAATATGTTTTATATTTAACAAATGTATCATTTACATTATAAAAGTTATTTTTTACTAGTATATTTTTACTAGTATATTTACTAGTATTTTTTACTAGTAGCATTAAGTCATGTTCGCAAGCTGAGTAAATCACAGAGTACTACTTATTAATGTAATATCTTTTCTGTACGTTTATCAATTATCTTGTGTATCAGTATATAATATAACCAGTTATTTATAAGCTTTCTAAATTAAGCGAAAAAACTTAGATAGTCGCAGATTTTATATAAAAATTAAAAACATATTAGTATGTAAAACCTCTTGGATTTTATACAAAAATCTCCGCAAATCTCGGCTTTCTTCCTGTTCTTAATACCATACTTTACGTCGACATGTTCCTTTTTTATATAGACTTATTCGTTTATTACCAGCATGTATCTCAGTGAAAGAAGAGAAAAATCTGTCTCTCGCACTCACACGCACGCACACAAAAAGTCTTAAAGAACTGGCGTCAAATATCCAGGCTAAAGCAAATTTGCGTTTCACCAGTTGCTCAATATTTTCCTTTTTATTTTTTCTTCATGTTACCTACCTTTCAAATGGTTCCATAAGCACGTGCTTTTATTTTTTAGCGATTAATACAGATGTGATAAAAATCCACATGGAAACACTGGCTCCTAAAATCCTTGACTATTTTAAAAACTTTTCAATTTTTTTAAAAATTTTTATTTTTAAGCACATTAAATTTATTGGGAGAGGGGCCCAGGAAATGTTTTTGCATAGGAGTCCAAGAGTTCTAGTTTCTCCACTGGTTCCCCATATGACTTGTCACTCTCATCATCGCCTCACTCAGGGTTAGCGCTTTTCTCATGAATTTACTAACTGCGATGCTGGTTATCCTCTGCTTCCTCGTGACTTTACGCAGACGATAGTTTTATTCGAGCGCGCCTTTATGGCATAATTCTCAATGAGCCGGATAAACTATATTTTGATATGGCATTCCGACAAAAGTTTATCAGTCAGTCAGTCACCACTTACGTTGCTGCAGTAAAATAAGCTATAGAGTTCACGATCGCAGATTTTTTGCAGAACATATACAGGCAGTCAAAATGTTCAGAAAGTACCCCCAATTCAGAGGCACTGAATAACTAAGAACTTTAACGAAGCGAAAGTCGATTTGAGTAAAATACTCCTAGGTATGCGGGCTGGGCAAAACGCTATCTGCTGATTGGCTGGTAAGATCAGGTGATGCCTTGGCTTTGCGTTTTCTGACTTTCGTGAAGAAATGCTGCGTAGGGCCTGATATTCCTGTCCTGGTGAAAATAGGGTCATTTGAATACCTAGCAGGTATGGAATAGTATTTGAAATTCATAGTGAAGCTCGAAGGGAGCCAAATGCTGCGGCAACCCTTCTTGCTTACTCAGAATGCTTTTGACGACGGCGAGGAAGGTTGTCGAAATGATGTGAATGTCCCCGGCATACTATTTTCGCACACAAAATTGATTACGCGAATGTTTGTAGAGTTCAATTTGTACATAGTTGTATATAAGTTAATAATTAATAAAGGATTAAAACGACAATGAAACTGGATTATTAAATCCTGAGATAAGTATTCATCATTGCGCCTTATTTGATAGGGTGATAGCAGCGCTCTGTATGCTTCTTACCTAGTCATCTAGCATCATGCATAACGGCTAGAAAAAGCTCTGTAACATACTGAGAGTGCTTTTCGCGTTGCTGTTTTTTGTCGATAAATTGTTCAATGACATTTAAATTTGGATTATTGTTTTACTTGTGCAACTATCGATTGATCTAAAATTAACAGAAAAACTAATAATTCGATAAAATAATAGCATAGTAGCGAGATGCCTTGTTCACAAAAAGCATCTAAAGACACAGGAATTTTTTTGGGGGGTAGTGGGAGGATAAAGAGAAGCAGCTTTGAATTCATATAGTGTTTTATTTATGTTCCCAATTATTACAGGACCCTCCATGTAATTAAGTAACCGAGTAAGCTGCAAATATAACCATGTAAGCTGTTTATAAACAATACGGGATTTTTGATATATTAATACGTTTCTGATTATATTGTTTTATGTTAAGAAATTTAAAAATGTGTTTAGTTTTAAAAACAGGGAAAATCATAATACGGGTAACCGAAAATAATAAATTGAAAATAATCTAAGATATTCATGAAGATTCCCCAAAGTAAATTCATATTTCCTAATTTCGATTTAGGAAATATTACTCAAACATTCTATTTTAAATTATGAAGTAATATCTCTAAGGTTTAAACTTGATTTTCAATTTTTACTGTCCCGTTATAAAGGAATTTGTTGTTTGAAATTTTGTAATTTTTATATACTCCCCCAATACACCTGACACTTTTATACAGATTAGCAGCAGCTAGAAAATATTAATATATATATATATTGTTACGAAAAATTCGGCGGTTGCGCCTGTATGTAAGCTTTCCGGCATAGCACTAGGGTTGCCATAAAATAGTGTATGGCAGGATTGCCAGATTGGCGACTTTATCGCCCATTTGGCGACCAAATTGGCGATATCCCATGGTCCAATCGGGAAGCTTCGGGAAGAAGAATAATTTCCTGTCGAGATATTTCTCGAAACATGTGGAACTTTAAGAAAAGCTATTTAAACCCTTGCGTTTCTGAGAGCAGTTAGTTAGTTGCGAGTTAGTTGTTGCAAGTTGCGAGCAGTGTGATTAGTTGTGAGAATAGCTGCTACGCGAGAGTTCTGTGAACGGAAAGCAATCGAGATAGTGCTTTGCCGTGAAGCTGTCTTTACAGTATAGCTTGAAAGTGGATTGGTGATTGTTCCACGGTGTTTTATTATAAGTTTAGTGTTGCCGTGAAGCTACCTGTACAGTTACAGCCTGAAGCTGTGTTGCTGATTGTTTCAGCGTATTTATTGTAGATTTTCGACGCTTTTAAAGGTGTATTTGGAACTGTGCTGTAAATAGTGATTCCTGTAAATAAATTGTGCTTTTTATTGTTCTGCATCGTGTTTTCATCGGATACTCTCAAATCCACGAACCCGTAAAAACGCAACAATATGTAAATAAAAAATATAACTTGAATTCCCAACAGCTCTTTTAACTATTCATTTTAATTTAGGCATTTCTCTACTCTATTATAAAGATAGTAATTGCTCATAATAACTTTATTTGAACTATGTGATTTCTATGTGATTAGTCTATGCCGTGCTTTTACATATTGTTCTGAGAAAAATAACTTACATAAGCCAATAATAATTTTGGAGCTTTATTAATTTTCCAGTCAAAAGGTACTGAAATCGAAACTAACTCATTATTAATAAGATAAAATAATAATTTATCCTGAACGAAATGGCTTTCATTAGTGGTCCTCGGCTTAACTCGACTAATGCTGCGCTGATCTCTTCTTATGGCAAAAATATAAAAAATCTAAACGCTATATTCTGGAACAAGCACGATTACTATGCAAAATTATTTGTGGCCGCAAAACTTTAAACTAAATGGAATATTACACTGCTTGACATTGAAAATGCAACACCAAGAAGGAGTGGTCAAAAATTTATGCAAATTTTAGAGTAGACACACGTCACTGAGTTATGCGAATGATGTGAAATGCGTAGCTCTCCGACGCACGTGAAGTAAGATATAAGGGAAGGAACGTGCAGAATGGGCAATATTTGTGTCGTTATTTCTGCCAGATGAATTATCGAAGAAAGTTGGGTTTTGTCTCGGAGAATAGGAGAGAATGCCAGGCCGCCGTCAACGAAGGCACTTCTAGCAGATAGACAATTTTACCAGGGGTATGGTGATCGGACTGAGAAAGGCAGGTTGGTCCTTACGTCAAATCGCAGCTGATACCCACATGGATAGGAGCACGGTGCATCGGCTATGGCGAACATGGTTGGAACCAGGAAATGTGGGAAGAAGGAGGGGTGCCGGTGCAGTCAGAGTGACGTCAGCACGCGTGGATCGACGTATCCGCCGACAAGCTGTGGCGGTCCCGCAAGTCACTTGTACCGCGATTCTGCAGCATGTGCAAGATGCACTGGATGTTCCCGTGTCGACCAGAACCATTTCCCGTCGATTAGATGAACGTGGCCTGCACTCACGGCGTCCGTTAAGAAGACTGCTTTTGACCCCACAGCGTAGACGCCAACGTTTAGAATGGTGCCGGACTGGAGCGAGGTGGATGACAGAATGGCGAAACGTCGTGTTCTCAGATGAGTCACGCTGCTGTTTATCCAGTGACAGTCGCCGCATACGTGTGTGTCGTCGACGTGGAGACAGATCTAATCCGGCAGTAACTGTGGAACGCCCCATCGCGCGACAACGTGGCATAATGGTTTGGGGTGCTATTGCCTACGATTCCAGGTCACCTCTAGTTCGTATTCAGGGCCACTATGACGGCCCAACGATACTTGGATAATGTACTTCGTCCAGTGACAATCCCTGCCTTCAGGGGCTCTCTAGTGCAATTTTTCAGCAGGTTAATGCCCGACCACACAGTGCTCGCATCTGCCAACATGCTCTGCAAGGTATACAGATGCTTCCCTGGCCACCATATTCTCTTGACCTGTCACCAATCGGACATGTGTGGTATGTGATTGGACGCCGTTTGCAGACTCTGCCCCTGCCTCATTCAGAAGACGAACTGTGGAAAATGGTTGAAAGGGAATGAAGAGCCATCCCTCAGGACACCATCCGCACTCTTATTGACTCTATGCCTAGACGTGTTTCTTCGTGCATCGCTGTCCGCGGTGGTCCTATATCCTACTGAGCCGACGCCGTTCTCGCTCTGTATTCTGACTATCATTTTGAAATAAAGATCACTTATTGCTGCTTGTTGTCTCTATCTTTTTTCCAAATTTCATCACTTTCTGACTATTCCTTCTTGGTGTTGCATTTTCAGTGTCGAGCAGTGTATTTAAATTTGCTACCATTGGTTCTCATTAAATCTGTTACATCTGCAAGTACTGCTCCTTGCTTTAATATCTCATGTCTGCGACATTCCCTGCACCATACATATGTATAATAAAGATTTGCGAATAATATATATATATATATTCTTAAATCTTTATTATATGGACTTTATGCATTTTGGGATATATATACATATACATATATATATATATATAATATATTTGATTAATATGTAATATATATTATTTTAATATGTATGAAACGTGTAACGTGAATATGAGCCAGTTTGTCTTAGAAAGTCTTCTTCAAGGGCAAGCATCTCTTTATTTAATTTGTTTTAAATTATTTTGATGACATCAAAATATTCCCCCGGAATTTTGAAGCACATTTAGAGCACCTTAAAATAATATTTTATGTAAGTAAAAAAGAAAATGTAAAATTAAAACATTCAAAGTGCATTTTGCTAAAAAAAATTAATTTTCTAGGATATGAAATTCAAGCTAGGAAGTATCAACCCAACGCTGCGAATACTGAAATTATTAAAAAATTACAAACCCTAAAATGTGAAAGAATTAAAACATTTCATGGAAGTTTTAAAGTGCGTCATAAATTTATTTCAAATTAAGAAAAATTAAACTCTCTCTAACAAATTTATTAACTAAATGTATTCCATACAAATGGACAAATGAATGTCAAACGGTCTTCTAAATTTTAAAAGATGCTTTAATTTCCAGACCTATTTTTAAGTTCTTTAATTGTCCCTATTTTGTATTTTTAGATGCATCTAAAGAAACTATTAGCGCAACTTTAAAAGAACCACCAGATGGTATTTTATAATCTACAACTTTCCATTCTCGAAAATTAAGACCTTATGAAAGAAATTATGAAATTACTGAATAGGAATTTCTAGTAATTGTTAGATGCTGTAAATAAATTTGATTACTATTTTTATGGAAGTTATTTTATTGTACATACTGATCATGTTGTTTTACACTCATGTCCATAAATTAAGGATAATGTCAACTGCGGCAAATAAAGGGCAGAAACAAAACAAACGTAACTTATTCATAAAGCACATTTATTAAACACAAGATAAAGAACAAAAAAGATGTTGTACGTATGATGCCATTCATAAAAATTACGACTTTTGCTCCTGGGATAAATTACCAAAAATATCTCCCTAAGAAAAACTTAACATTACATAGTCGGTATGATGTTTAATACATTGTATGTCTCCAAGACGATGAAATGCAGTCCATACAAATCCTAGGCATACTGAGTATCAAATTATCGATCTGATCTTATGGAAGATAACTCTACTCAGCAAGCAATGCTTTCCGAAGTTCAGGTGCATATGTAGGACGTGCTTGACGGGCTGAAATTCGTTGGCTAAACATATCCCACTTATGTTCTATCGGATTCAAGTCAGATGAGAATGTTGGCCTTTCCATACGGGTGACATCCTCAGATTGAAGGCCTTCTTTTACAATGTTTGCACGGTGAGGACGGGCGTTGTCATCCATAAACACAACTTCTCCGTCCACGACACCTCTAAAGAAACGTCATGTTGTTCTAGAAGGATGTCAAGATAAATTTGGCCTATCATGGTTCTGATCTGAACATGCAGATCTGTTCTGGAGCCCAGTATAGTTCCACCCCAAACGAGTAATCTTGTACCACCGTAACTGTGTCGTTCAGTTATGTTGCCATGGTGGTAGCGGGTACCTGGTGTTTTCCATATGAAAGTCCCATGAGAATCAGACTGCAAGCTAAACCTGGACTCATCGGAAGACATCGCAAAAAACCACTGTGACGACGTCCACTTTACGCGTTTTCTACTCCAGGCTAACCGCTGGTGACAGTGAGTTGCCGTGAGCGGAACACATCTGACAGGCCTGCGAGCATACTGACCAATCTGTCCCAAACGTCTGTACGCGGTTTGTCTTGAAATTGTCGAACCCATGGTTGAAGATAAATGACGAGACAGGTCTAATGCTATGCCCGGTCTGCTTGTTTTGGCAATTACTGCCAAATAGCGGTCGTCATTCGGCTTTGTAACTTGGGACGACCTGTACTGTAATGCCTATTGACATTTCCATCACTTTGGAATCGTTGCTAAAGCCTAGAGATGACACTTTGGGCTATTCCAACTTCCTCGGATACTTGCATCTGAATACGCCCACATTCCAAACAGTCGATAATTCTACCACGTAAAAAATTATTCACATGCGCCCTCTGCGTCATAACTATTCGGTTGTGGCACGGAACAGCTTACAGAACGCTTTTGAATGATTTTGCTTCTTTGCTACTATTCTTTATATACACTTCTCTTACACTCTCGTCATTCTGACGTAGTATCGGCGTCATCTGATGGCTTCCTCTAATCTGCATATTATTCTTGAAGATGTGTGCGTTAAATTTTTACTTTATTCGATTCCATGAGTTCTATTTTTATGTGATTCTGAATTATCCTTAATTTATGGACATGAGTGTAGTTTGGTCTAAGAATATAAAGCACCTTACATGTCGATTGTCTTTGAATTTGTCTCTATATGATTTTGATATAAAATACTAGAAAACCCGGCGGTCATACGAAATAACCGCTGTTCTAGATATTAAAAATTGTAACATTTGTGTTTCGTAACATTTGTGTGTACAATTTAATTTACTGTCATTAAAAAAAATTGAAGATCGTCAAAATTTGGGTGAAGTTTGTAGTCCTAAGTATGCGAAAATTATTAATGGAAAAAGAAAAATGTAAGAAAAGCTATAAAAGGCAAGGGCTGTGTAAAACTGTAATATCAATATCTCTTCGCACTAAATAACATGAAAAGACTCATATTGAATTTGGTCATACTGGTGAGCCTTCAATGCTAAATTTGTTATCTGATCAATATTATTGAGCAGGAATAGTACAGGATATTAAAAATTATCGTAAACATTCTGGAGTATGTCAGTTTAACAAGAAAAGTAAAGAAAGGAAATTTGGTTTAATGCAAGCATCGCCATCTGGAAATGAAACTTTTGAATTCGTATATATTGTTACGTTTCTCTCTTCAAGGGTTCGTGGATTTGGAGTGAATAACGACGGCGACACTTGATGAAGTATCAAAACACACTTAATTGGCCAGTATTTTACAAGACAGCTCCAAAATCACGCTTACAATCGTCGAAGAACTACTATAAACACGCTGAGACAATCAGCGACACAGCCTTCAGACTATCAGGCTGTAACGGTGCAGACAGCTTCACGGCAAAGCACAGAGTACAGCTCCCGACTCTGCTCAGTCGTTCTCGGAACTGCACGTACTCTCGAGACTGACTCTCCACGCTAGAACTCGCGATGCACTCGACGATACGCTAGAGTACAGCTCCCGACTCAGTCGTTCCCGAAGCTCAACACGCTCTAAGATAAAACTCGACGATGCACTATCTCGCGATACACTAAGAAACGCTCTCGATGTAGTCGAGGACCAACTAGACACTCGCTTACTGACTGACTATCAGCTCGCTAGACGAAACGCCAACTCACTCTCCGCGTACCAGCAGGGTTAATATAGCTTTTGGCTTGTATTCGAGAACGTTCTGGGTTAAACCAGGAAGAATTCGTTCTTGAAGGTTCTCCATGCGTCTATAGCATATCGCCAATTTTGTCGCCAAATGGGCGATTTCTAGCCAAATGTGGCAACTTTGCCTTCCCTTACCATTTTATGGCAACCCTAAACCTGCTTTGCGGAGAAGCAATCTCACCGCACCTGGACATTTCGTAACAATATTGATATCGTGAGTGGTTAAAATTATTATAATTCTTCTTGAAAGAAAAGTCTGAAAGGTTTCAGATTTTAAATTACGTCCAAAAAGGCGTTTTCTTTTTTTAACATTTTTTGTGTTACCTTTATGTATTAAATATCATGTTCTTCGCATTTAAACCATAAAATTCAGTTCAAGAACAATATCGCAAAATAATTTTAAAATGAGCATATTTTAGAATTTCTGATACACAGTCTCACTCGCTGGAGATAAAAATGTTTTTTCTGTACAACGCTAACATTACTCGCTTTAAAATCCTTGAGTTTCCTAATCAAAAATTCGTTAAAGTTTTACAAAATATGAAATCGATAATAAAACAGATTTCAAATTTGGGCTTCCAGATGCCCATATTCAGGTGAAAACTTTCAATATTCAAAATTTGAGGCCTCTAGGTATCGTTGTTTTATCACAATGCAAGAAACTTACATACATTTATCCAAACTTATGCTGACGATTTTGTTTTATTGGCCACGGGAAGTGGTTGTCATACTATTGATAAAGCTTTAAGCTTCGCCACTCAAGAATTGGAGAAGTGGTCTTTCCATGTTAAACTCAAATTTGATCCAAAGAAAAGCTTTCTTTTGAGTATTGCCAAAACTAATACTAGATCAACACATCTTAAGCGCAAATTGTATGGACAATCAATTAGAGTTTCTAAGACAATCAAATATTTGGGCATTACGATCGATGAAAAGCTCACTTTTATACCTCATCTGTATCAAATAAAGATCGAATGCACCCATATTCTTAACAGACTTAGTAGAATGAATCTTCAAGGTAACGTTCTCAAGAGTTTATATAAAAGAGCTATTGAGAGAAAGATCTTGTATGCATGTGGCGCATGGTGGACTGGAACGGTCCGAATGCGTAACAAAATTTTGCAAATTCAAAGAATCGCTTTATTGAGGATTACTAAGTGTTTTAGCACTGTTTCCAAATTAGCTCTTCATATTTTGGCTGGATGTCCTCCGATCGGTATTTTAGCGGAAGAAGAATATGCTTTCTTTAAATTAAAAGCCAGTAATAAAACAGTCGATTGTTTCAGTGAGATCTTCTCAGCTAGAGGTTTTGACCTTGAGAAAGGTTTAGACATTCATCCAGCTTTATTAAACTGGTTGAAATGGCATAAAGATCTCATGAATATGACAGGCTTCACGGTTTTTACAGATGGATCTAAATTAAATGATCATGTGAGGGCTGTCATTTGTGTGTTCTCACGTGAGAAACTAAGCTTACAAAGGAAATATAGACTCTGTCTATATGCCTCTGTCTATTAGGCCTCTGTCTATTAGGCAGAGTTGGTGGCCCTGCGAGAGGCCTTATTTTGGCTTATTTCTAATTCTGCTCTAGACCTTGTGGAAATCTATAGTGACTGCGAAAGCGTAATTGTTTCTATTACGGATGTTTGCCCAAGTAACGATCTAGTTAAACAGATAAAAGATAGGCTCATTTTTCTTAGCGCTTTTAGAGATATTAAACTCTTTTGGATGAAGTGTCATATTGGTACCACCGGTAAGGAGCTAAGAGATAGATTGGCAAAGATTGCCGCTGAAAATCACATTATTGATGTTGAAATAAAAACTTCCTTTGACAGTTTGAAATCCTTGTTGAAAAGAAAAAGTTTGACTCTATGGCAAGCAAAGTGGAACGACCCAGATTTCTAATGGAAGATTCACATGTAATTTAATCTCAATTGTAAGTGAGAGAAAATGCCTAAGTGTCTAAACCAAGCTTTAACTAATCATAGACGCTTTCCCTTTTATTATAACGGGGTTTCGATTAAAAATTATATGTGGCATGAGTAATGTCGATATTGAGTACCTGTTGTTTAAATGCTCTTCTACGAAAAAGATTGTTCTAAGATTTATTCCAGATATTGCTAAATTTAATATTCTAAAGGGTCTAAGTAAAAATACAGTGACTAAATCGAAATTGTCAAATTTCATAAAATATGTATCTCTATATGAAATGAATTTATATAGTGATTGGGTTTAATAGTTCCCTGTCTGTTTTAAGAAAAACTATGATATTCTGTTATATTATTTATTTGTATATGCAAGTAACATATTTTTATGCATGTAAGTAACATGTGTTATATCTTACAAAGTATATAATAATATGCTTTTGTTGGTGTAGATGGTAAATCTTACCAGCTCCTAGACTTTAAGTTCATATTTTAGTTGTTTATTCTATTTAAAGTTATTTCAGGTAGTATTGTGGTAGTTCTATTGCTTAATGGGCCTTGTCTTAGATCTCAGTGTTTCTTTAAATAAAAAGCTCCACTAAGCCCTGTTAAGCCTCTAATGGCGGTACAGGAAGTTCAACTAGTTAAACATTTGCGCAGATTCTTCATTATTTAATTTCTTTAAATATAACACAGGGCGATAATATTTGGTGGTAATAATCTGAAAAGTGAAACAACGCTTTTGGTGAATCGACGCAAAATGTCAAAACGAAATTAATAGTCCTTCTGAGTAAATTGCCCCTTTGGACTAAAAATATATTCACATTATTATACATCATGTTACTCGTTATATGTAGATGTTTGATTCAAAAATGTAACTACTGATACTTAGAAAATCGTTTAAAACTAATTTTTCAGGTTCCAAAGAAAATTTAAGTGATAGAAATGCTGCTTTTACTTCTTCAAAATTTAAACATATTTTTAAAAACCATAATATTACAAAATTATTGACAAGTTGACCATAACGTTACGCAATTATTGACGAGTTCACCATAATGCTACACGATGACTTCAATA
The DNA here is from genome assembly GCA_000611955.2 of Stegodyphus mimosarum. Taxonomy (NCBI): domain Eukaryota; kingdom Metazoa; phylum Arthropoda; class Arachnida; order Araneae; family Eresidae; genus Stegodyphus; species Stegodyphus mimosarum. The sequence goes on from KK117883.1 coordinate 417,364, forward strand.
GACCACAAACAAGTGGCAAACTAAGAAGTGTTAATCAAATTATTATAGCTAGATTATAATTTAAATAAAATTCTTATCAAGGTAATATCACATACACAAAATTTTTCCTTCACATTATCAGGACTACTGTTTCTTCTAGTTGATTTCGCAAACATAACTGGAGTCCTGAGTAGGAATAGGGAGCTTACTAAAAGCTATGTTCGTGCGTGTGTAGAAGATACAACAAAGATAAGAAGGGTTAATATCTCTTTATGGACAAGAAATCCCATCGGCCAAGCAAGTCCCTTACTTAGGGGTGATCCTCTGTAATACTCTGACATGGACCCCACACATCACATCTATTATTCAAAAGTTTCGAGTTGCTAAAATCACACTACACCCCTTAATTTCTCGAAACAGTGTACTTTCCATAGACAACAAGTTGCTCATTTACAAAACCGTGTTGCGTCGCATCTTATGTTATGCTTGCCCTGTGTGGGCTTACTCATGCAAAAGCTCCAGAAAAAGACTGCAAAGAGTGCAGAATCTTATACTCAGACAGATAACCAATGCTCCTTGGTATATTCGTAACAGCAAGATACATGAGGAGCTTAAAGTCGAGGAAATTTGTAAATTTTACTGCCGGCTTGCCCGCAAATTCTATGCAAATCTGCCCAATATTGAAAATCCAGTAATTCGTACTTATGACTATAATTTTAATGACAGTAATTGTAAAAGGCCCATGGCCATCTTAAATGTTAACGACTAGTGTAAGCTGCTGGCTTCATTGATGCTCGCATGGTCTGGACGATGTACCCGAATCCTTCTAGGGTGGCAGCTGGCATTTCTGAATTTTGAGCCAATACCACGGGTTGATAAACTTTCTCTTGAAAGTCGGCCATGGGTCTTCTCCTTCGGGCGCCACTATCAGGACTACTGTTTCTTCTAGTTGATTTCGCAAACAGGGAACAGGAAGCTTACTAAAAGCTATGTTCGTGAGTGTGTATAAGATACAACAAAGATAAGAAGGGTTAAAATTCCCCTTTATTTGCTAATCGATTTTACAGACGTTCCTGCTCTTCGGGATACAAAGACCAACCACTTGTGGCTTGAACGTAAAAGAATATAAGACTACTAACTAACTAAAATTTAAATAAAAACTAACTTTTAATATTTCACACAGATGACTAGCACTAACACTGGCCTTTTAAATTATTACGTCTGTAGTACGCAAACTGCGGAAAACTGCAATACGTCTTTAACATTCAAGAGGGTTAAACCTCTGACCTTAAAGGTGGGCAGTAACTGGTGGCAAGCTTGCTTGAAGACTCATAGCAAGAAGCCTCTCTCTCTCTTCTTTCTACTCTCTACTTTTGGCAAAAAGCCACAACTTAAATACTTAAGCGTTAAGAAGTACAATTTGCATAAACATATTTACGCGTTAATTCTGGCCGGAAGTGGAAAAGAGATGATAGTAAAGTTTTAAAATAAAATAAATGTTAGTTAAACTTACAATCCTTACATACTTCCCGCCAGAGTTAATAAGTTTGAAACTAAGGTCTAAACGACCTTGTTGAAAACTTTTAATTCTAACGCGAGGCCAATCTTTCACAAAAACTCCTCACTAAAACTATCTAACCTAGAAATTATGTAAAAGCAGTTTTACAATATTTTCTACAGGGACAATTATTCTTCATCTGTTACATTATCTAAAAAGAGGAATTTCTTGTCTCTTATCGGTTCCTTCCAGAGATCCGGAAGGAAAACTAGTTTAATCAATTTGTCAAGTAATTTAAATCGCAAGTAACATGAACACGTATATTTTTTTTCCTTTTAAAACTCCATGCTTATTTCATTCATACCATTATTTAATTATCTCCCCGTGCTCTCTGACCTGTGTTGTAAAGAGAGAGACAACAAACACGGACGTGTCTATGTACAAGTGTTCAACACTACCGCCTACAATCAAAACATTAACGTGTTAATTCAACACAACAAGACCTCAGAACACACCTTACATTCATCTCTGAACTCTGAGGTACTATTCTAAAGCGGCTAACTCTGCAGTGTAGCGCAAAGAGCCTAACTACATTCATCCATTCCAAATTTAGCACATATTCATCATGCGTTAAGGTGCATTTATGCAGTCACATTCTTTTAACTCAGCGGTTTTAAACTTTTACATTCATATAATGCTTTCACATTTAACACATCACTGTACCTCTTAATTTTAACGGACCAGTTCACATGCATATAAGAACACATTAACAGCCATTAATTCTACACATTTAAAAACATACAGTTAACTTTCTCCTACTGAAAGCAAGTGCTGTTTCTTTTACATTTAACAAGTACATTTCACACTAAAAGACTTCAGATTAAAATGTCTTTTCTTAACAGAATCTTTTAAATAAAGCTTTATAAAATATTTTTAGAATGTTCTTAAGGTACTTTTCTTATACCGTTACAAAATCTTTTACAATACTGATGTATTTACACTTAACTATTATACAATAATATTAGTTTACTCGCCAGTAGTTGATAAACACAGTAACAAATAGGTAAAACTCATTTCTCGTCTTTTTGGCGATAGACGTAGACCTCACATGTGGTAAAACTTCTTAAATTCTGCCATTTGCTGTAAGAACGAAACTTAACTTAAAGATTCAAAGTAACATAAAGTTTTACTTATCTTTTTGATATTCAGACATCCGTTTAGCCGCCCACTCCTGGAAGGTAGCAAAGATCGTGGTTTGATTGATCAGACGCCTTGTTCGAGTCCGACCCTCAGTCTCGTTCTCAGTCCGTTTCCTTTTTGGGCGTGCTTGATGGCTCTTGAAAAATTTCTTCCTCTCCGTTGGTTGATTTCCGGTTCGCTTGATAGGTGCTGTCCTTGGAGGCGCCGGGACATTTCTCGTCGGTTGTTGCCGAGTTCTGGCGGTTTGCTGTTCGAACTTTTGTTGTTGTCTTGAGTTTGCAGCTGGCTTTCCTGGGTCAATTTGTGGACACTTGCTGCGTAGGATCCGTTCTGAGGGTTCAATATTTCTTTTCTCACAGGTGCCATGACTGCGGCCTTTTCTTCTCGCCTTCTTCGTACTCTTAGAATTTCCCTCTTCCTCCTGTTGGAACTCGTCATGCCCTCTCTTTTCTGATCGAGGGAATATCTTCCATTTTTGTTATCTCCGATGTTCCATAGGGGGAGGAGGGCTTTTCTTTTCTTGTTCGTATCTTTACTTGTGGCTGACTCTGGCGGTCGTTGTTGTTGTGCCATGTCTTGAGATGATGCCTGCCGTGCGGGATCCTGCAAAAGATCTTGAAAAACTTTCATTTTATTTCGATTGTAATACGACTTGATTTGATTGATATTTGCCGTATTTTTTTCTCCATTGGCTCTTAAAACCACCACTGCCTGGGTTATTTTCTCAATAGAAAACGGTTCTTCAAACCGTGGGCAAAATTTTGCCACTTTGTCTTCCGCCGCTGAAGAAAGTGAGTGCTTCAGCTTAAGTACTTCATCCCCCACATTATACTTTACTTCCTGTCTTTTCATGTCATCTCCCTGCTACGGGCTCGCCCGTGCGACTGGTGGGTAGCAAATGACGACCAGTGACGCGCCAAATTGTGTGCGTTACGCCGACCTCTCCAAGGTTCCGGGAAAGGGGTTGAACACCGGCCCCGGTTCTGCGTGGGGAAGGACCTGTAGTGCGATTAAGTTCGCGGAATAGGGAATGCCAATAATATGTTATGTTTCCTCTGTGATACTTCCGTTTTGCCTCCTTAATTAACTTTTGTATATCTACCATTTGGAATTCAGGGGCCTTTTTTGTACATAAAATAATTTGTCCAGTGAGGTTATAATCTTCTTGCCTAAAACTAACTCAGCAGGAGTTTTGCCTGTCGTGTCGTGTCTGGTGGTCCTAAGGGCGAAAGCTAATTCATTGACATAATTATCCCAGCTTTTACGGAAATTTTTAACATAGCTACGAATAATTTTAACTATGTTTCTGTTGACCCGTTCTGCTATATTTGATTGCGGCCGATACGGGGCCATTTTTAAATGACGTCTGCTCAGTTTTTGACACATGTTTTCAAAAATATTGCTTATAAACTGAGGACCATTATCCGATATAACTTTTAGGGGTGCCCCGTATTTTAAAATATATTTATTTAAAATAGAATCAGTAACTAATTTCGCAGAGGCTCGTTTTACGGGGAAAATTTCGGTCCATTTACTAAGATGGTCAACCATAACAAGGAGATATCGACTTTATTTAACTGACTTTTCGGGAAAGGGCCCAATAAATTGACGCCAATTATTTCATTTGGAAATTCTGATTTAATGCTATTTAAAAATCCGGCCGGGCGAAAATTAAAATAATTAACTACCTGGCATGTTGGGTAAGACTGGACATACGCCCTTTGCAGTTCAGGAAAATAAACTGCTTCACGTACGCGTTGGATGATTCTCCGAATGCCAACATGAGCTTCCAGGGTCGAACCATACAATTCCTGTAATATATTTAATCTAAGACTAGCTGGGATAACAGGTCATATTTCATTATTATTATTCGTAGTTTTCGTATAAAATAATAAACCATCTATCAGTTCGCAATGGGCCGCCCTATTTCTTATCGCCACAATATCTTGGTGGCTAAAGTTTTCAGGAACTCTTATATATATTTTTTAATTCCGGATCATATATATTTTTTAATTCCGGATTCTTGCCCAGTTCCGTTATTACGGTCTCACGGGAATGTAAGCATTGCCACTTTAACATTATTTCCTTCTTCACCTATCTTGATTCTTGACAGAGCATCTGCTAGATACAACGTTGAAATGTTGATGGCGCGCCTGACAGGCCAAACGGCATACGCAAAAAATGCATAAGTGCCAGACTTAGTTATGAAAGTGGTCTTTGGTACATCTTCAGGTTTTACGCCTATTTGAAAATACCCAGATGTTAAATCAAATGTCGTCATATATTTAGTGGAAGTTATATTTCTCAAGATTTCCTCAATAATGAGTAATGGACAAACCGTATACTTAGTAACGCTATTCAATTTTCTGTAATCAATTGCAAAACGTCACCTTCTTAAGTGTGTAACCGGGTAATCATTATGCTTCTTACATAAAACAACCGGGCTCGCATAACTACTGGGGATGGGCCTGATACTCTTTTTACTTAGCATATCTTTAATATGCCATTTTATAATTTTTTCTTTACACTTGTCATAGTGGTAAGCTTTGTGTCGGAATGGCTGTGAATCTCTCGTATTTATTTCATGGTTAGTAACTTGCGTGAATACGGGAATGTCACTGAAGAAAGTAGAAAATTCACTTACCACTTGGCGTAGTTTTTCTTGCTCCTCAGTTGGCAAATGTTCGAGGTTCATTGTGGGGGGATCCGCTTTCACTTCAGGCACCGGTTTCATTCTTAGCTTAAAAGATGCTTGACTGAAATCTAGTGTTGCTTCGGACGCTGAAAGAAAATCTACTCCTAATATTATATTTGCTTGAAGATTTCTTACTATAAGGAACATAATTTTACCTGCTCATCCTTATGCGGATATACAGTGGTACTTTACTTATACATTTGCATTTTCCCCACTGCGTTGCTATGACCGTCGTATTATCCGAACCGTACATTCTATACCGACGAAAATACTTTTTAAAAAATTCTTTCACAAAGCTACACTGAGCTCCTGTATCCAGGAGGGCGGTGGTTGGAATATTGTTCATTAAAATTCCAATCTTCGGAAGAACTAAATTTTTCACAAAAACTGTATTGAGTTTGATGGTAGAGGGATTTTCTTGGCCTTCGGATTTCCGCACCCTCCCGTTAGCAGAAATCTGTTTCACTTTAAATCTTCTTTCTTCTTTTCCGCGCCTTTCCCCTGACCTTCAGACTTTTTATATGGCTTATTTTTGAACTGTCGACGTTCGCTGGTTGTTTTTAAATATTCAGGTTTCTTTGACCACTGATTTGACTTGCTTCCGTAGCCGTGGTCTTGCCTCTGCTGTGGCCTTGGCGTACCAAATTGGCTTCGTTGCTCGTACTGGCGTCTTCTTTCAATGTCCGATGTTCTTCTGCTTTCAAACTGAATCGGGAGCTCAAATAACTTTTCCAAGGTCGTCGGATTCCTTAATTCGATAAAGTTTTGCACCTGGGGAAGTAACCTAGGTAAAATGACTTGTATGATTTCAAGATCCGGCCGGCTTCCATACAAAAGTTTAAATAACTGTATTCTTCTTAAAATGAAGCTTGAGAGGTCCTGAATTCTTTGTTGGTATGTGCTGAAGAGTTCCGCTTCTAATTTCGCACAATTTCTTACTACTGGGAAGGCCTTTAGTAAGGAGGTCTTCAAATTTTCGTAAGTATAGGTAGGACTTCCCGGTTAGCCCAAGAGATTTTCTACGATGTACTTGAGTCAACTAAGTGCTTGACCCCTCAACGTGCTAGTAGTCAAAGTCACTTTTTGGAACTCGTGTATTGGATGGAGCATAAAGTGGTCATCTAATTTTCCAAAAAGTTATTCACCGCTGAATTCCCCTCGAAGCTCGCTGCTGGCTTCATTGATGCTCGCATGGTCTGGACGATGTACCCGAATCCTTCTAGGGTGGCAGCTGGCATTTCTGAATTTTGAGCCAATACCACGGGTTGATAAACTTTCTCTTGAAAGTCGGCCATGGGTCTTCTCCTTCGGGCGCCACTATCAGGACTACTGTTTCTTCTAGTTGATTTCGCAAACAGGGAACAGGAAGCTTACTAAAAGCTATGTTCGTGAGTGTGTATAAGATACAACAAAGATAAGAAGGGTTAAAATTCCCCTTTATTTGCTAATCGATTTTACAGACGTTCCTGCTCTTCGGGATACAAAGACCAACCACTTGTGGCTTGAACGTAAAAGAATATAAGACTACTAACTAACTAAAATTTAAATAAGAGCTAACTTTTAATATTTCACACAGATGACTAGCACTAAGACTGGCCTTTTAAATTACTAAGTCTGTAGTACGCAAACTGCGGAAAACTGCAGTACGTCTTTAAGTCTCAAGAAGATTTAAACCTCTGGCCTCAAAGACTGACAGTAACTGATGGCAAGCTCGCGTGAAGCCTCGTGCTTGCTACGTGATTGCTTATTGAAATAAATCCAAGTGCGCTAGTATTAGTAAATCTTGCTACGCACCATTTAGTTAGAGGCCAACTCCGCGTTTAGCTCTGTGAGCAAAGATTAATTAAATTTCTATTTAGTTTTAGTTTAAATTTAGCTGATTGTTCATTTTAGACCCAAGTATGGTCTTTACTTTCTGTATCCCTCCCGAGTTGGGAAGTGGTTTGTAAATAATATTGATTTAATAAAAGAGGATTTTAAATCCCTTTCAAGTGCAGTTATTTTACCACTTAAGCACAGTATCTACAACCAGAACATAGCTGCATTGAGCTCCCTGTTCCAGATCAAGGACTTAGAGACTTTTCAGCTGTTCACAAAGATGTTTGCCAAGACTATGCACAGAACACTCAGTCCTGACACTGGCGCCCGAAGAAAAATAAGAGGATGGCCTGAAAGACAAGAAAACGAACCGGAGATACCTGCTGTACCTTTCCGGAATCCTGAGATAACACCTCCTGGCCTAGAAGGATTTAGCTACATCGTACAAACCATGCGGGCGGCCATGAAGCCAGCGGCAAGTTTTGACGGCAAGACAGCCGTAATTAATTTCCTGGAAAAGCTAGACTCCCACTTCATGCTATATCCAGTTCACGAATTTCAGAAAGTCGCTCTTGCTACCAGCGCTTTGAAGGGCCAAGCGCTAAGTTGGTTTAAGTGCATTGGAAAGAATCTCTTGGGGGAACCAGGAAGCCCCACATATACGTATGAAAATTTCAAATATTCCTTGGTGAAAGCATTTCCTGTAGTACGAGATCGAGCCAGACTGGAAGCGGAACGTTTTAGCCGCTATCAAGAAAAATAGAAGATTTGTCAAATTTCATTTTGAGAAAAATTCAATTTTTCAAGCTTTTGTATGGAAGTCGCCCGGATTCTGAAGTTATTCCAATTATACTGCCTAGGCTACTGCCCCAAGTTCAAGATTTCATCGAGCTACGAAACCCAACAACGTTAGACAGATTATTTGAGCTCGCAGTACAATTTGAAAGCCGAAGAACAGCAAACAACGAGCGACGTCGCCAATTTGAACGAAGAAGTCGGTGGAGTTCGCCAAGACCCCGGCAGAAGCAAAATCAAAGTTACGGGAATAAGGCGAAGCAATGGCCGAAGAAAGATGTGTCTCCTAAATCGAGTAGCGAACGAAGGGAATTCAATAGAAGAACAAGCAAAGATGCCGAGGGCAACCAGAATAAGAAGAATTTAAACTAAGATGGATTTCTTCGAGGAAGGTGAAGAAGTCCGAAGCAGCTCAATACCCTTCCACAATTAATTTAAACACCGTGGTCGTGAAGAATTTGAGTTTACCGAAGATTGAAGTTTTATTTAACAACATACCGGCGACGGCTCTCTTAGATACAGGAGCCCAATATCAGAAAGATTTTTCAAGAAGCACTTTCGCCGTTACAGAATTTTTAGTGCAAGAGACACGGATGTCATAGCGGCCCAAGGAGAGAAGTGTAGCTGTTTAGGCAAAGTACCGTTGTTCGTGCCTATCAACGACGAGCAGGTAAAAATTTTATTTTATATTGTGCGAAACCTGCAAACATGTATTATTCTGGTGTGGATTTTTTTAGTTTGGCAGAAGCAAAAATTGATTTCAAAGGGGAAGAGTTGACGTTAAATATGAAACCAATAGAAACCAAGAATGAGAAGCCCCCGCAACTGGACTTACAGCACCTACAGGCAGAAGAAAAAGAAAAACTCCAGTGCCTGGTAAGTGACTTTTCTAATTTATTTAGTGATGTACCGGGTTTCACACAGGTCGTAAATCACAATATTGAAATGGGGGATGCTCAGCCAGGTAGGCAAAAGCCCTACCGCTACGATAAAGTCAAAGAAGAAATAATTGAATATCATATTAAAGAGATGTTAAAGAATAAAATCATCAAGCCAATTTCTAGCAGTTATGCTAGCCCAGTAGTCCTGTGTAAAAAAATAATGATTATCCGATTACGCACCCGAAGCGGTGGCGTTTTGCTATAGATTATCGCAAGTTAAATTCCGTCACAAAATATCCCGTATATTCGTTGCCGATAATCGAAGAGATAATTCGAAATATTTCGTCTACAAAATACATGACTACATTAGATCTTACGAGTGGCTATTTTCAGATTGGGGTAAAACCCGAAGACGTCCCCAAAACCGCGTTCATAACTAAGACTGGCACGTACGCATTTCTTAGAATGCCTTTTTGTTTATCCGGCGCGCCAGCAACGTTCCAAAGATGTATGGACATCGTCTTAAGACCGGTCCTTGATAAAAGCACGTTCATATATTTAGACGATATTATAATTACAAGTAGTAATCTAGAACAACACTTACTAGATTTAAGAAAAGTGTTTTCATTGTTAAATGAAGCTCGTTTAAAGATAAATGCGTCCAAATGTAAATTTGCCGCAAAAGAGTTACGTTATTTAGGATTTAAAATTTCCCAAAAGGGAATCGAAACGGATCAGTCAAAAATAATAGCTATTAAAAATTATCCTGTTCCTAAAACAGCGAAGAAGTTATCGTCGTTTCTTGG
>KK117883.1:428472-450520 GCA_000611955.2 Stegodyphus mimosarum
GGGCGCCCCTAAAAGTTATTTTCGATAATGGTCCCCAGTTTGTTAGTAATATTTTTGAGGAAATGTGTGCAAAACTGGGCATACGTCATCTAAAGATGGTCCCGTATCGTCCGCAGTCAAGCATAGCGGAACGGGTTAATAGAAATGTAGTGAAAATAATTCGAAGTTACGTTACTCTACCTGGGATAGCCATATAAATGAATTTGCATTTGCCCTTAGGACCGCCAAACACGATACTACACAAAAAACACCCGCTGAACTGCTTCCTGGAAGAAAAATTTTGACACCCTTAGATAATTTTTTCTTTGTCCAGGAAAGGGCAGAAGAATTTAAAATGAGTGACATTAAAAATTTGATACGGGAAGCGACAGGTAACATAGAAATGGCCCAGAGAAAACAAAAATTATATTATGACCAAAAGAGAAGAGAGGTCAAGTACAATGTGGGAGATGAAGTACTGAAACTTAAGCATAACTTGTCAAATGCCCCAGAAGAAAAGGTGGGAAAATTTTTTCCGCGTTTTGAAGGCCCTTTGATCATTGAGAAAGTTACACAAGCTCTTGTAATACTAAAAAAAAGATGGGCAAAGAATTACTGCGAATGTGGACCAGATTAAACCATTTTATAAACGAATCGAAATGGAGATATTTAAAGATTTTTTCCAGGATCCGAGGCAATGTAATATCACGGAAGATGTACCTCAGCGAAAACAGCAGGAACCAGCTACAACGGCATCGAAAAGTCAGAAAAAGAAAGTTTTCCCTCAACAAAGTAGAAGTAAGAACCAAAAATGTGGATTCAAAAGAAAGACTGACGATGCAGGTCCAAGTAATAAAAGATCAAAACAGAATGGCAAGGAAAGCCCAAAGTAGCCAAGAGAAGTGCGGAAACATCGGAGAGGTTCCTGAGAAGCAAGCAGCCTCGGTTGCAGGTGGAGAATCAACGTCCCGAATGCAGCAGGACCCAGGAGCAGCGACGAACGGGGGCCCAGGAGCGAAGGGCCCAGTCCAGCAAACGCCCAGCAGAGCAACTTCCTCCCCAGCGCAAGTACCCCAGAATGGAAAAAGGGAATTCCAAAAGGAAGAGGAAGGAGCAACAAGCGGAAAATTGTCAAGAACCAAAGTCAAGGAGACTGGCTTAAGCTTCAACTTACCCAACTTTCAAGGATTGGGCCAAGAAAAGGATGGCTGACCACAACAAGATAAGTAGTATTTCTTATTCCAAAGTTTAGTTAATTTTCGAGTGTACTACAAGTTGCAGGATCTATTTTACCTCAAGCGAGGTTGAGTTTTACGCCAATTGGGCGATAAAGAATTACCTATCTTGCAAAATGTTTTTGTTTGAAAATTGTAATTCTGCAAAGATTTAAAATTACTTAATGTTTGTAGATTCTGAAGCATTGTAAATAGATTAATTTTGTAAAAGCAATAAATTGCTGAAAAAAATGTTAACTAAATGATTTTGCATTATGCTTTGTCGAAAGACTTGTAAAATTTCTAGAATGAAAAGTCGGAAAATGGAAGAACACGATTTAGTCTATGGACTATCATTTCAGTGTAATGTGATGTTTCAGAAAAGTACCTTTTGAGAAAAGAATAGGAAGCACTTGCTGTAAACTTAGAAATTTAACCTACATTTGTATTTCATGATTGCTATGAAATTGTTAAAGTTTCATAAAATGTAACAAATAATATTATGCTAGCAATGCACGTTAGGTGCAAAGCCAATGTGAATGAAGCATTCTATGTACAAACTGCGAATTATATGTATCAAAAGTTAAAGTTTGAGTAAATTTTAGAATGCAAGTGTTAAATAGGCTCTCCACCAAATACACTTAAAGTGTTAGACATAAAGCTAGTGAGAACCTCAGGTTTAGCTGGTTATAGGGCGTCTTTTGAGATCTCGTATGTCAAGTTCTAACTAATGTTAGTCGATCGTAGGTAGGAGATTTGAACACCCCCGAACACAGAAAACCCGCAATGGCGGTTTGCTTTTCATCCAACACGGGTGAGAGAGCATTGGGGGAAGAATTTAATTGTGCTTGAATGATAAATGTGTGCGTGTGCGAATTTACACGGGTAAGAATAAAGCATGTTACCTAGAAAGTACTGTTATTATGTTTTACTAAAATTCCTTTCCTTCCAGATTTTGCTAAAAGGAGTAAGACTTGGATGAAAAAAAAATTGAAGAATGATGTACAAAGCAAGTTTCGTCTGTAAATATTTTTTCACAAACAGATATTGCCTTGTAAGGGTTGGCCTAAGTTTAGAAGAGTTAAATTTTGACTATTTGTTTAGAATTACGAGTTTCAACATGGTCCGTTTGGACCACAGTAGTTTAACTACCGCAATTCTGGCGGGAAGTATGTAAGGTTTTAGTTAAACTAACAAAGTTTTATTTTAATTTAAATCTTTCTACCTCTTCTCAGTTTCAACTTCCCGTCAGAAGAAGCGCGCGTTTTCAGCTTATGCTAATTTTGAAGTGGAGCCAATGACTATTTAAACCAGAGGTAGAAACCTCTCAGTGTGAGAGAGCTTTTAGTCTCAGATCACGGTCATTCTATTCGACGTTCGCCTGACCAGCTAGCAGCTAAATTCTAAGCCATCGTGCTTGCTAAGTGATTGCTTATTGAAATAAATCCAAGTGCCCCAGTATTAGTAAATCTTGCTACGCACCATTTAGTTAGAGGCCAACTCCGCGTATAGCTGAGCAAAGATTAATTAAATTTCTATTTAGTTTTAGTTTAAATTTAGCTGATTGTTCATTTTAGACCCAAGTGTGGTCTTTACTTTCTGTATCCCTCCCGAGTTGGGAAGTGGTTTGTAAATAATATTGATTTAATAAAAGAGGATTTTAAATCCCTTTCAAGTGCAGTTATTCTACCACTTAAGCACAGTATCTACAACCAGAACATAGCTGCATTGAGCTCCCTGTTCCAGATCAGGACTTAGAGACTTTTCAGCTGTTCACAAAGATGTTTGCCAAGACTATGCACAGAACACTCAGTCCTGACAGACCTAGAGTTACAACACCTGCGGGAGACCATTATTAATTTTTTTTATCCCAAAGGAGGAATAACATTACTCTGCCTCAGCTCATGGCAGATCACTTAATGGCAGCAGAAACAAGAATCTCAGCTACTACAATACCAGACGCCTGCACAATACCGGTCTGTATGCAAGATGGCCAGTTGTTTATGTTTCCTTGCCCTGAGGACACAGAAGTGCTCGTTCATGTTGGACAGAGAACACGTCTCTTGGACCAGTCAACAATGGGTGTCTGTTCTCTTCACAGACGAGTCCAGGTTCACATTGGAGAGTGATTCAGGTCGTCAGCTGATCTGGAGGGAACACGCACCAGATACAACCAATCCCACATTGGGGAAAGACATAGTTACAGAGGTGGTGGAATAAAGGTTTGGGCTGGAATCTCTCTGGGTGCTCACACTGACTTGCATGTGTTTAAAGGACGAATTTTGACTGGTGTGAGATATCGAAACGAGATCCTTGATCAATATGTCCACCCATATGTCTCCGCTATTGGTCTTGGATTTTTTCTAATGGACGACAATGAGCGAGAGCACGGACCTCGGATTGCTGAAGAATATCTTGAGGGTCACGGTAGGGAGCGAATGGTATAGTCAGCTCAATTCCCAGACCTGAACCTGATAGAACATCTTTGGGACTAATTTCAGAGACAGGATGCTGCTTTAAGTCCTCTTCCAAGGTCATTAGATGAGCTTCAACAAGGATTACTCCGTGTCTGGTCGTTTCTTCCCATTTCACTCACCGACAACTTAATTGATAACATGGAACATTGCTGCCGCCAATGTATTGCAGCTACGGCTGGGCACAATTCTTATTAGAGCCCATTTTTGCAATTTCAGCATCATTTTCCTTATTTCATTTAGCATTTTCTTCAAAAATACTGTGATATACTGTTTTTCCAAGATTGGACTTCTCTGCCAAGAGCGCAATTTTTTGTTGTAATTCATGTTTGTGTTGAACTTTAGAAGCATTCTATGTCGTATTCATTAAAGAATATTTAGTGAATATGTCCTCTACATTTCTTGCTTCAATGTTACTTCATTCTCAAAATAGACACCAAAAATATGGTGTTCCTTAACTTTTGGAGGGCAGTGTTTCTTTAAGTGAAAATTATATTCTCCTTATTTAAGAAACAAGATTCTAATTAAAATTAACTTTGTTTTTTTCCTTGCTTTGAGGAAGGGCCAGAATTTTAGGTGAACTATTATAATTATAATACATTGAAATGGTTCATCGGGTAATTCTGGATAAGCCGTGTCAAAAGAATTGTAAAATGTTTGGCACACTTCCGCGTTTCCATAAAATTTGTCAATCATAATCTTTGGCAATTTAACATCGTAATCAGAACTTTTATTAACGCCAGAAATAATAGGTAAATCACTACTGTCATGAGAACCATTAAAAACTAGCGAATTATTGCTAATTCGTTTTCCTTCAAATAATTTTGTGCCTCTAAAACTGCATTTCGCAATCTTTTCTTCGTACTCCAAGGCACTTTCGATTTCGGTTTCAGTGTCATTAACATCAGTCAAAGTTTTAATTTTTTCATCTACCGCTCTCAAACTAGGTCTTCAAAGTTCCCGACTGCAATTACGGATTCAATAGAACTTGTTACTTTAGTAATGGCTGAACGAATAACTTTCCGTTCTTTCTTAGATTTCGTTAGCTCTTCAGCCATTTTGATAACCTTAATTTCACTTTACCACAAAATAAACTGAACGAAGTATTTCTTACATTTCTGAAGGCTCACTTGCGCGTTTACTTGTGAACTTCGAAGAATGGTATATATCCTCCTTCGCTGACACCACTGTCATATAGTACTTCTTAGGCGGGTTCTGGATATACGTCTGCGTAACATGGAACGTGAACTAAATATGGGCATCGCCTAAAAACAGACATTTAACGGCACGAATACTTTATTAACACACCAGCCGAATAAGAAGTTAACACAAAAATAGGAATCATGTTTATCATCATGTACGCTGGCGTGCAGCGGGTTACCTTCATTACTTCGCTACTAACAGTCTCTTTCTTTTTCTAGTAAGTCACGTGAGGAGGAGGCGTTGCTGGCCATTCGGCTAAACTGCGCATACGTGGTCATAACGTCATAACAACACCTTTAAATTATAAAGTTATGAAAATATTGTTACGTGCGTACGGGCTCATAACGGATTCAGTGCACAAGTAAATAAAAAGTTAATAAAATTTATTCTTATTCCAAGAAATAAAACAAAATGCTGAAATTTCTTCAGAGATATTCGTACAATATCACAATATCTCACAGCAGTTACATTTTAAACTACTAAAAGATAAACAACTCTCAAATTCAAAGAACAGAGAAAGCTAATCCGATTTCACCGCGAATTCGATGCATTCAATTACAGCACTAAGTAAACAACTACAGTTCGCTTAAAACAAATACCACGCTGAGATGTTTTAATCCGGCTTTTCTAAACTTTTTAATCATGCGCGAGAAGCGCCCGATATTTTCTCGATTTTTCTGGATAACAACAGCAATTACAAGATATCTATTTATTAAGAGAATCTTTTAAAATGCATTCTAACTAGTTTCCCAAGAATAAAATTTCTCTTCTACTTTTTTAAAATCATAAGGTCCTAGACTCTCTTTTTCTTAAAATCTATTTTTATGGTGTGTATTAAAAGATTAAAAGATTATGTTACGTATACATGGTATAATAAAAAAATGGTATAATAAAATCATTTTACAATTTATAATATTTCTTTTAGTAAATATTATTGAATACATTCATAGAGTTACTAAACAATGATTTTACACAACATGGATTATGTAATTAATCGATAGATCCCTTCCAATATTTTTCAGAACGATCATCCCAAGATTCTGTCTCGGTGGACAATTCGTTATTCCAGCACTCTGTCTTATGATCACTGGAACTATTAGAAAATACCTTTGAGAGTTCTGTGGACAGTTCGTCATCCCAACATTCTGTCATATTCTCAGTGAGACTATTGGAAGATACCTTTGGGGGTACTGTGGATAGTTCGACATCCCAACACTGTCATATGATCACTAGAGGCATAAGAAGATACCTTTAGGTCAGCCCAACATCCTGTTGGATCATAATTGGGCACATTTGCAGGTATTTCACCCCAACCATATACTTTTGAAGGATGAGAGGAGCTACTGGAAGAAGAAATGGAAGAATTACGGGCCATCAAGTCAAATGGCTTATCTGGATTTTCTGTAGGTTGAGAACACGATAGATTTTCCCATGACTTGATGAATTCGTCAAAATGTTCCAGGGAAGGATCAGCCGCTAATTGATCGTAGCCCCAATCCAAAGCTTCTACGGCTGTCTCTTCTTCTTCCTCCTCCTCACTATATCCGTCTGGATGGGTCTTTTGGATATGGAAATCTTCTTCTATAATGTGCCACCCATAGTTGCGCACTTTGTTTTCAGCGCAGTGAAAACATTTCCTCATCTGCTGGTGTTTAGCACACTTTCCCCCATACCTATAAATGATTCCACCTGGCACATAAATCTCCGTCACGGGCTGATTATCTAAGACTGGCAAAAAATTTAGCTTTCTCACATTCCACGGCGTAAAGCGTGGAGAAATTGGGGGTTAAAGATTTAAGAATAGGGACTAAATGGTTGTAAGGAATATGACCCTCATTCTAACGAAGACTGTGTCGGTTTCTCGTCAGTCAGGCGTTGGTCTTTTGGTTTTTGGAGCTGAGTTCATGGAAAGGTTGAGGATGTCCAAACGTCAAAGATCCCACCGTCAGAAGATCTCTCGCCGGATACCTGAGTTCCTTCTGAATGTAAGTATATTCGCCCTTCTTGTGGTTGTAGAACTGGAAACCCTCTAAATCGAGCATTGTAAAGTTATCAGCAGCAGACTCCATTGAATATTTTTTCCCGCAAATAGGAAAGGAAGATCTAGAAAGAAACAAAAAAAAGTACTCCTTTTAAAGACTTAAAAATATCATAACATTTTCATGTTCTTTAAAGAGAGATTTCCTTTAAAGGCTAAAGAGAGAAGAGACCTAAGAGAGAAGATTTAATGTTACATGTAAGGATCTTTAAGTAACGCCTTACCTGTAAAATAGAATCTATTTTTTAATCTACGACTCTCAATAAAAATGGAAATAACTTACCAGCTCACTTCAAGTCTTCTTGTCTTCTGAAGAAAGCTCCCGGATGACACGCTCTTTTATACTCACGCGACAACTATCCTAATCGCGGCCGCACCAAAATGTCACGGTCATTCCAGACTTTCTGAAAGGATCGTGATGACTTTGATAACGCGCCTACGTGTTCATAAAATATGTTTTTGAAATGGCATGTGAGGGTCGTGAAAAAGGAAATGCCTTGAGAAATGAAAGAACGCTTGGTATTCACCCCCTATTCAAAAAAACAAAAGGCCTTTGTTGGACTTGTGATCTAGTAAAGGTCACCTTGAAAAGCTAATCTTGTTGGACCGTTTCAAAACAACTCATGTGAGGACTTGTTTACAATGATCTTGTAAAGGTCACATTGGACCGTTTCAAAATAACTCATGTGACTTGTTTATAACGATCTCGTAAAGGTCACCTTGGAAAGCTAATCTTGTTGGACCATTTGAAAATAACTTATCTGAGGATCGTGAGAAGGTTATCTCATGACTTGTTTATAATGTCCTTTCAAAACGAGAGATATAAAAGGACTCGTTCATTTCCCTTTCTCTTATTCGAGATCTTTTTTCCTAGCCAATGCGCTACTAGTCTTTTGGGATGATAAGGGATTTGAAGTCTACATTTCTAATTTGCGCATTTACTTCAATGCCCTCTCTCTCTCTGGCATCTTGACGAGGAACTATGGTAGATGGTTATACAAGGAAATGATCAAACTCCTCAAAACCTGTCATCCCCAACTACTGCAGTAGAAGGATGTTTCTCCAGTCGATCCAGACGCTCGGAGTATATGGTTTGACTTACCCCAAGCCTTTTTCCCTGAGAGTTGACGTAGAGAACTCTGGGGAGCTACTGGATAGGATGTGTACCTAGGCAGTCTCGGCCACGGGGTATACAAGTTACGAATCTAGTGGTTCTGGGGCCTCCGGAAAGGTCACTTATTGGTCGGCTCAGGGTCCGGCATGTCTTAGAGCAGAACGGTGCTAGTAGCCCGGAGGTGGCGTCCCGGGTTATGCTGGGTAACGACCCTCTGCGACGGGCTAGCCCGAGCGACTGCTAGGTAGCAAATAAACGATCAGAGACGCCCCAAATCTGGGTGCGTTGCGCCGACCTCTCCAAGGTTCCGGGAAAGGAATTGAACCCCAGCCCCGGTCCTGCGGGGGGAAGGACCCGTAGTGTGTTTGTGTCCACGGAACGGAGAAACCGAAACTGTGTTGTTACCCTAAGCCTATATGCGATGCAGAGACTGGGAACGAGAGCTTATGATATTTCCCTCGAATGTTTGCATTCTCCGCTGGAAGATGTCGGCCAAGATATAGATGGACTGACCATACTCAATATAAGCTCTGAGAGATCCGACAAAAATATTTTTATCAAGGGTATGGGGGAACTGTGTATGTATAACATCTTCAGAGATTCGGGATGGACTTAAGAGATGGAAAAAATTGGTCTGGAGGGAAACGGGAGCATCTGGAAAAAAGGATAAATCTTTTTTCGAAAAGCACTCTTTTCCTTCCAAACCGAGTTTTTTTAATCAAGCCAATCTTGGATAATCATCATTTAGCCAAAAAAATAATGATAATAAGGTGACATCTCACGGTCTATATAAAGAGTTGTATTTTGGACTCAACGGAACCTACTCCTATCTTGTTTTTCTTCTATACCCTCTGTCATGAATGAGGCGAAAAAAAATGGGTTGGATGAAGGAAACAGTACATTGGAAAAGAAGATTGTCTTATCCAATGGGCTTTTTCCTTTACTCAACCCATATTTTTCGATAACTTCTTGGGTCCAATCATGGATATGGGGGAAAATCTTGTCATTTGAAGCGAAACGAAACAATAAATACCTTTCATGAACACGAGAGAGAAATTAGGGTCCATGTTGGGATGGAAATTAGGGTCCATGTTAGTCCCAGTGTGATGAGAAGCAAAACTTGGAGTGTTTATATAGTTTTCTTAGAGATGGGAAATAACTTGCTGTATTTTCAACAACCCGCACTCATCTGAACTGAAAATCGGAATGTTTAAATAGATAAGAGAGTCCATTATAGAAAAAAAATTAGAATGTTTCGTCGATCGAGTCGCCTAGAAAATTTTTCTGAAAGAAAATATCTGAATCAGAATTAAAAAAACCTTTTTGTTAATTTTAATGATGTCTTGGCCGAAAACAACATGTTTACAAACATTTTTTAACATGTTTTGACATGTTTAGGTCAAGGTCATAGGTTAGGTCAAGGACCTATGACGAGGTCATAGAATTAATTTTTATGATGTTAGGAGACATCATTAAAATTACAAAAAAGTTTTTTAAAAAATTTTTATTCAGATTTTTCTCGGAGAGAAATTTTTTTCCAACTCCTTACAAAAGAAAGGGAAAATAATTATCCCTACTCTTTTAGGGATTTGAAATATTCATGAATTGAAATTGTTTGCTCATATGGACCTGTTTCCTATTTCAGAAATGAATCTGTGAGTGAACCCGTCTACTTTGGGGTAATGGATAAAAGTACAGAGGTTCGGTTTAAATTTCTTAGAGTTTCCTCCTTAGCAGATTGAACTTTAAACCAATCCCGTGTTAATTCTTGTAGTCTCTTAGAAAGTCTTTCCGCTTCTTTTTCTAATGCTTCTCGATACGCATCATTACTCTTAGTTGCTATTTTGGGGGGAAGGAGAGTCTTGTCCTTTCGGCACAGTCTGTGATTGTGATGCAAATGGGGAAACGACGTATGCATTCATGTATACAGTTTGCTAAGGATTTGAAAATATGAACCAATGAGCCTTTCGTTTAAGATCACAATTGTTATTTTTTTTGCAAGACAGGATATTTCTTTTTTAAAAAAATGGACCAATCAGATCTCAGCCTAGACTTCAACTTGGACTTCTCTAACTTGGCCCATGGAAGAAAACTTTGGTCTGGAAAGAAAAGTAATGAAAGACAATTGAAAAGGAACCTTTCTTATTATTTGGATGCCATAAAATTTTAAAAAATACAATTCAGTTAGTTTACATTCAATGGATCTCTCCAAGACCAGATGTTAGAAGATGACTATAATGAGTACTCTTGAGGATTCTCATTCAGGGCCCAATATTCTTTTGTGTCACAACTTAAACATTTCACAGAAAGTTCATCATCATCCTCTTTGGTTTTTGCCACCTCATACACTATTTCTTGCACTTTGCCCACTGGTTAGTAAGAATGTAATTTCCCGAGGATGTAATCACCCTCCTTCAAATTGTATCGAAAATTCTTCACCTTATTCTCAGCGCAATGAAGATACTGCTTGCGGAAAAACTGGTATCGTGTGCATTTCGTCCTGTAATGCCAATCCATTTTCCCGGAGACGTAAAATTCCCAAACGGGCCGTTTTACAGAGCTTGCTGAAAAATTTGGCTTTCTCGTAGCCGTTGACTTATAGGGTTTCCACATTTTCCATTAACATTTGTAAGATGGAAGGAAAATGCTCGTAAGAAAGATGTCCCTCCGTCCAATGAAGACCATGTCGGTTACGGACTGCGTAATCGACGGAAGCTTGATCTCGGGACGACAAGTCCGAGTAATCGATAGGAGCTAGAAAAATCATGAATCCACATAAGGTTAAATCAATGGGGATGTAGCCCAATTCTTTCAAGATGGAAGACATTTCTCTTTCCTCCTGACCGTAATAAATAAACGACTCCATGTCGAGAATCATGTAGGAACCGGTGAGAGATCAAAACTCATTATGTCAGTCTCTCTATCTTGAAGGAATGATACCGCTCTCTCTGCAATACCCTCTTTTATATTCAGTGCAAACTCATGAAGATCACATTCTTTTGATACCGCGTTTGCATAAATAAATAATGAAGGTCACCTTGAAAAAAGAGGACATGGATTCTCAAGGATCCTTTTGTGAAAGAATTGGCCTACATCACTTGCAATGGCACTTCCCTAGGGGTATTTGTTTTCAAGCCCCCTTTTTCATGGAAGATGATCACCGGAAAAGAAAAACGAATGTCTGTTTGGACGAGTGATTATTATCATGGTTTGTCGTGGTACGAAGGAGAAATTCCGGAGAGCTATTTCCCATGGATGTTATACATGTTGACAGAACCCTTTTCCGTTATTTGGGTGCGAGGAGAAACAAAACGGCGGTTTTTAGAAAATGGTTGCAAAGATCCATGTTTCGCATCTCGGGTTCCACTGAAGAGATTCTGAAATACAATGGGATCGAACGAATCGTTTGTCCCAACCATACAAATGGCTTTTTTGTGCTTTGCAAAAAGTGGCTCGGTATCAGTATTATTTAAAAGTACAGATTAATTAGTTCGGAAGGTTTATATAGATAACGCAAAGTTCAATCTTATGGCTGGAAACCTTTTCTCAGAGAACTAAAACAAAACTTTTTGTCTAAAAAATGATGTTTTACTATTTCATTTTTCTATAGGTTAACATTGAAAAAGTAAGATATCATTTTTTATACAAAAAGTATTTTTTGTAAGACGTCAACAAACAGGAGAGAGTTAATTTTATATATCTGTCTTTCAGATTTTCTCTGGGCTCTGAGAAAATGTTTTACAGCCGATGAATATCTGTTTCCCAATTGTTTTGATAAGAGTTACTCATTTCTAAAATGTAATATAGACATTCCGGGATCTCATTCTTTGAGGCCTACACGGGTTCTCCAATGAGAAAGTTCTCCAATTGGGTCTGTTTGAAAACATATCTCTGCAAGAGTTATAGGATTACAGGCTCTACTTAGGAGTCTTTTTTTAAATGGAAGCCTATTCTCATCAGGGGCGTGAGTATCATTGACAGATTTACCTGATTCTGTTCATTTGGAATGGGGATGGTTTCTTCCTGTCTTTCTTGATCCTCAGAGAAAACGGAATCCTGAACAGGTTTCTCATCATCCACTATGAGTATGGGATAGTTCTTCAACCATTCAATCTTTTCTTGTTCGACAATTTTTTCAAAATTCGTGGCAGAGATAAGGTGATTGTTGTTGGGAAATATAACATTGATCGTTATGGATCTTGATGATTAAGAGAGATTCGTGCAGGATTTTGTGCAACTAACCGCTAAATTCCATCTCAGTCTTCTTTTTCTTCTTAAGATAATCCATAATACGGTTTTTTGCGAGAGGGTTAGAAAGGCGGCCTTGTATTGATATTTGGCTCGTTTCATCAACAAAATTTGTAGCCAAGGTAGAAATTTCACGAGCCGTTAAAATATCTTCATATGTCAGAAACCATTCCAGCATCCTGCAGCCCACTAAATTATAACCCCCAGATTTTAAAAAATCTGAGGCTTTTAAGTAAACGACTCCTTGGATGATATAAAACGAAATCCTATAATTTTTATATTTGAAAGGAGTGCACGTGGTGATCCGGGGACTCTTCATGATATCAAAAGTGACTCCTTTCTCTTGTATGCTATTTATATACAGAGATCCTCTGGACGCGTTTTTTTTCTTTTCCCCATCCTATTCAAAGGGTTAGTTCATGACGATAAGATTTCATTGGTGTCAAAACAGGTCATGGAGATAAGATTTCATTGGTGTCAAAAAGGTCATGGAGATAAGATTTCTCGGAAGTGGTAAACAAAAACTGAAAAAGGTCATTTTTTTCTTTTCCTCAACCTACTCAAAAGATGAGGACGAAGTTGATATCTATCAGACCATGGCATCCCCGCTCCTCTATTTTGAATTATCATCCAGCTGTACCCCAAACATTTTTAATCTGATAGCCAAGGAGAGATATTTTAAAGCGATCGACGAGAAGAAATTTAAGCGATATGTTTTAAAGACCTTTCGGGTACTATGCAGTTCTCCCGAAGACGCATTATCTCATTTTAACGAAGCAGAAGACCCTGTTTTTCGTCGACCAGTGCTCGGTGACTCTTTGGGAACGATTGAAAGAGGATTTTCCCTTCCAAACCCCGACGTCGTTTCGAGTTGAGGATCTCTATAATAAACAGCCTACCACCCCTATTTAGATGATAGCATGAGATGGAGGGAAAATCAATTTAAAAAGTTTCTTCTCGGCGAAAAAATAGAAATAGAAGTGATCACGATTGAGGATGACCAGGAAATATCCTTGCAACAAGATCGTAAATTACCTATTAAGAAACGCCTTACTTACTGAGAAATGCCTTACGTGGAACCTCTTTCGGATCCGGAACCTGCTCCTGAAGACCCTTTTCTGAATTCGGAAAACCAATCAATGGCTCCTGAAGAATTGGAAACTCAAGAATATTTCAATGTTCATAAATTACCTATTAAGAAATTCCTTACTTACCAAGAAACGCCTTGCGCGGAAACTCTTTCGGCTCCTGAAATCCCTTTCATGAATTCAGAATGCAGTCGATGGCTCCTAAATATGATTTCTTGGAAACGCAAGAATATTTCATGAATTCTGAAAAGCCTTCTGTGGACCCAACTCTTTCTGCATAGGACGATTTTATGGATTTAGACAGTTTAGCGGACCAAAAGTTTAAGCAAGATGGTGATTTACCGGTGAAAGATTGCGTAGATCATTTGACTTCGGACGAAAATGAATTGTTATGGAATTGTATTTCTGAAATTATGTCTGAAATATCTTAAGAAAAAGAATTTATTTTTTACAAATTGTATTATTTTAAGAATAATAAAAATAAAAAAAATATTATATATATACCAATCTTGGATTCCAAACAATCTCGTAGTGTTTATAGAAAAACACACAAAAAAAATATCTTTTCTAAAGTCCTCTTTTCAAGATTCTTTGAATGGGAGGGAGGAAAAGATCCGTCAGGCTTTTTCTCCAACAGCCCATCTTACAGTTTTCAAGATTGCTTTACTATCTTTCCAATTCAAAAAATGCATGATGTAGATTTCAACTTTCTCCCATACTTTACATATTGAATGAAAAGAAAAGATATTGTTTAGAGAGCTTTTTTCCAATTTAAAGAGAGGTAGTGTAGAGAGTCCATTTCAGGTTTTCCAAGATTGGGCTTCAAAGGGAGCCATTTCCATTTCCAAAATGGTTCAAAGAGAGATAGTGCAGAGAGTCCATTTTAATTTTTCTAAGATTGGGCTTCAAAGAGAGCCATTTCCATTTTCAGAGATGATTCAAGAAGAGTGTTGGATTTAAAGTGAATATACTTTTTATACTTGCTGTAATTTAATTTAATTTTTTACTTAATGTCGTTTGGCACTAATAATTATTGTTACTTTAGTTTCTTGGAAGTGGCAACAAAACAATTGATAGAATTAGCAAAATATGTGCGTGTATTTAGTTAGGCTTTAAAAGAACTTGTTATTTACATGAATGATATTTTATTTAAGTTCCAAACATCTTTTCAGCAAATAAATGAATGATATAGAATACTTTTATTAGTCTCTTAAGAGTCCGTGATGCGCTGGTAGCGTAATAGCTTATTTTGACGCCTAAGCGAACATTTTATTGGTACCCTCGGCGGGACATAAGAGACGTTAGTTTGGAATTCTAAAGTATAAAATGGAAGTTAAAGAAGCTATGAAACTTGAAAGGAAGATTCATAGAGCTGCTTTTACAAAATCCTTCAAAGTCTTAGAAGAAATTTTGAAGAAAAGTGAAATAGTTTCTTCTGAATTACAGTTCGAGCTTAATGTTTTTGTTTCGAAAGCCGAGCGTTTAGAAGCTATGCACATACGTTTTCTTAGCACACTGTCAGAAAACGAAATTGAGGCAGAATTTGATGCTGTTGAAGATTATCGTGACAAGGGCGTCAGAATCGAAACTAGAGTGAAAGGTATTCTTCAGAATCTACAAAACGTAAGTACGACAAGTTTAATTTTGAATGAATCCGTTAATGGAAATGCACGCAAATGCACATTTAAACTTCTAAAGCTTGAATTACTAAAATTTGATGTTGAAATTAAGGAATGGTTATTTTTTTGTAATATATTTGAAAAATTGACAAAGATACTTCGGTTTCAGACAGTAATCAATTTCAATATTTATTACAACCTACTGTTGAGGGTTCGCGTGCAAGGGAGGTTATAGAAAGTTTCCCCCTACAGCTGCTAATTATTCCAAGGGTTAGTATGTTTGAAGGCTTGTTTTGATCGCAATGACTTGCAAGTGGAAGTTTATGTGAGAGAATTGTTAAAATTGGTCCTGAGAAATGATACTTCCAATAATTCCTCTCATAACTTATGTGCATTATATGGTAATTTGGAACAACAATTTCCAGTTCTAGAAACCCTTGGCGTCACTACAGATAAAAATGCTGCACTTCTTTATCCTTTAGTTGAATCTTGCTTGCCTGAGGATTTTTTAAGAGCCTATCAAAGAAGTGCCTCGGTCCAGACCCAAAATGTAGACTGGAAGTTTATTAAAATTTTTGAAATCAGAAGTGGAATCCGAAGCACGCATAAGTTTAGCTATGGCTGGTTTTAGTTTGAAGAACGAAGTGACCTGTGGAATTAAATCTATTAAAATTATTCACGAATGACCATCAATGGCAGGAAGTTTGTTCAGTACTGATTCTCCAGCTAAGAAGTGCGTGTTTTGCAACGGAAAACATGATTCATTCAATTGTTTTAAGGCTAAAAAAATGCCATTTTCAGAAAGGCAAAAACTTTTAAAAGATAAAGGGCACTACTTTCGCTGTTTAAAAGCTGGTTACTGCGCAAATAAATGCAGAAGTTCTATTAAATGTGCAATTGGCCATAAAAATCACAGCGTAATTATGTGTTTAGAATTGCATAAAAATAAAACAAACGTTAAGAAGCCTATGTTAAACAGCAATGAAAAAGAAATTAGCAAAGAAGAAAGTTGTGAATCTTTTTAGTGTTAGCAACACACAGCAAGTACTTTTGCAAACCCTGAAGGCAAAATTAATTGGAAATAATTGTACACTTTGTGTTCGAGCTTTGTATGATACAGGATCTCAAAAATCATATTTAAGGAAGGAGTTAATTTCTACTCTAGGCCTAATACCTTCTAGACAACAGATTTTGAGCCACGCCCTGTTTGGAGGAAAACGAACACCTGAAAATTTACATAATATCTACAAAATTAAGCTAAAGAGTTTAGACAGTGTTACTTATGCTTTTGATGTTTATGAGCTAGATACAATTTGTGGTGCAATACCTTCTGCCTTAAATGCGCCATGAATTAAATATCTTCATTTCATGAATATACCATTTGATGATACTGAAGATTCATCAGGGCCTATTGATCTTTTTAATTGGTGCAGATGTGGCTGGTCGACTTTTCACCGAGAGAAAAAGAGTACTTTCTAGTGGTATTGTAGTCATAGAAACTTACCTGGGCTGGACACTGATCGGAAAAACACCAGTGAATGCTAAAAGGGAATATATAACGATGGTGATTATAATAATGTTTGTGAAAGATTCCGATATTTCTGACCCTTTTTCTTTAGACATCTTAGGAATATCCGGTTCAGTCGAAGTAAAATCACGAAACGAAAAGGAACTTCTTACGATGAAATATTTTCAAGAGACTGTAAGAATTAAGGATGATGGGTGGTACGAAGTTGCCTTACCGTGGAAAGTAAACCACGGTAATTTACCTCTCTCCACCAACAAAGATATAGCGATAAGAAGACTTCAAGTCTCTCCATGTAACTGCGGTGCCGAACACCAGGGTGCTAGGTTCTAAGAACCATACCCCAAATCGAACAGGTAAGTATAGTTACGAATATTGTGAATTGTAACATAATGGATCTTAGAGATCATAAACTTATAAGGGAAATACATAATTATCATGAAATTGCACTTAATATTTTCTAAGTAGATGTAAATAAAAATTCATTATTTGTAGTAGAAAGCAGGTCAGGCGCAGAAAACCTGTAAAGAGAACATATGCATGGCAAGAAATAATAATAGGCGAGTGCGAGACTTTCGATGCCACTAGGTGAAATAAGGGTACATAAACATACTGATTATGAGATACAAAGAACTAATATATACATGTTAAGTTATAATACATATATTATATAATACATAATTATTAAACTAGATTATTACACATGATGGCCCTAGGGCGCTTTATATAAAAAGGGTCGTTACAGTCATAACTATAATTGGTAATCACAGGATTGTCAATTAACTCCTCTGCTCAAAAAATTTCCGCGCAAGGCGGCTGTAGAATATTTTAATTTCCTCAATGTTAAGCTCCTTGTGGAGCTGCTTGTTTCGAACACACCAAGGGGCATTACATATTTGTCTGAGTGCCCCATTTTGGGCTGCCTGTAAATTTTTTCTTAAAGACTTGCAGGAATACGCCCAAACTGGGCAGGCGTAGCTAATGATGGGACGCAACACGGATTTGTAAATGAGCAACTTGTTGTCGATAGAAAGAACGCTGTTTCGAGCCATTAAGGGGAATAGTGACGCTTTACGCGCTCGAAACTTACTAATAATATGTTTAATGTGTGGGTTCCATGTGAGAGATTTAGCGAGGATCACCCCAAGATAAGGGACCTGCTTGACCCAAGGGATACTTTCACCATACATTTGTAGACAATCTGGAGATTTTCTTTTCTTAGGGAACAATATAGCATTGGTTTTGCCAACGTTGACTTTTATTTTCATCGGACTAGCCAAGCCTCTAGTGCTTGGATGTGTTCTTGTAGGTGTTGTAAAACTGAACCAACAAATGCATTTTGTGTAAGGATCGCAGTGTCATCAGCATACATTGAGAGTGTAGTGTTGGGTGTAGTGGGTATATCGTTCGCATAAATGTTGAATAGAGTGGGGCCCAAGAGGGACCCTTGTGGGACGCCAGCCTGGATAGGCCGGCTTATGGAAAGTGAAACTGAAACATGAACGACAAAGGGTCTACCTGTCAGGTAGGACTTAATTGTGTTTGTGATGTAGCCTGGTAATCCCAGGTTGTGTAATTTGTATATGAGGGCATCCAGCCATACTCGATCGAAGGCCTTAGCTATATCCAGGAACAAACCACCAGTCACACTGCGCTTCTGCAATCCTTCGCTGATATGCTCCACCACTCTATATAATTGGTGCGTAGTAGAATGTTTCTGACGGAACCCAAACTGGTACGGTATGATGATCTTGTTGTCCAGTAGATAGGTGTTCAGTCTGTGTAATATCACAGCTTCCATCAGTTTACTTATTGAACTTAGCAGGCTTATGGGTCTATATGATTCCGGTGCATTCGCAGGCTTCTGTGGCTTCAGTATAGGAACTATTTTTGCTGTCTTCCAGACGTCAGGATAATGTTGTAACTTCAAGATGTAATTAGCAATTCTGGTAAAGTAGAAGATGGTTTTAACTGGAAATTTTTTAATCATTTGATTTGTGATACCATCAATACCTGGACTTTTCTTGTTTGCTAACTTCCTGATGTATCCACAGACCTCCGATGGCATGACTGAGATAATGTTGTCTGTGTGGGGGCTTATTATGTATTTGTTGTGAAAGTCAGCAATGAGCTGTTCTGTGTTTGTATCTGAAATGTTGTTTATGCAGAACTGAGATTCCAGATGCTGTGCTAAGAGTTCTGCTTTCTCAGTTCCAGTGTAATGGATCCGTTGGGGCCCATTAAGGGGCGGAATGGAATTGTAGCATTTTTTGTACCTCCTCACAGCTTTCCACAGGGAGTTATCCTCAGTGGAAAGTGATCCGAGATAGCTGGTCCAGCTGTCTTGTGCAAGTTTGTTTGTAAGAGACTTGACTGCCTCATTCAGTTGGTTGAGGTGCCTTTTATCAGCCGGGTGCCTTGTACTCTGGTATTGCCTCCTGGCAGCATTTCTTTGGCAACGCAGCAGTCGAAGTTGTGGAGGTTGGAAGATTTTACCAGGTTTAACTTCAATCCTGGCCTTGGTGACTGCTGATTGAAGTTGGCAAGTAAAATCCTTGACCAAACTATCAATGTCACTCCCCGAGTGTACCGTTGGAATAGAGTACTGGATGTTGTTTAGAGCTTTGGCATAAGTTTGCCAGTCAATACGAAAGGCTCTGTTGTCTGTCGTGGTAAAACTACTGACGTCCAGGATAATTCTGACCGGGTTATGGTCAGATGACAATTCATCCAGCACAGAAATATCCAGCGGAGAGCTGACATTCCTGAGCAGGAAGAAGTCAATAATAGCCGTAGACCCAGCAGCATACCGTGTTGGGGTTTTTGGAACTGCAATGTTAAATCGAGCAGAACCGGCTAACCTGTAGATTAATTTGCCTGTAGTATTACAATTGGAGCAGTTCCAAGCGCGGTGTCGTGCGTTCAAGTCTCCACCTATAATTACATGTGTACCAAGTGTAAGTAACGTTTCTAGGTCCGCCTGTACGGCAGCCACAGGTCGCATTGGTGGTATATAGGTGGAGATAAAAGTGTATGTTATATTGGTGTCTGTAGTGATGCAAATAGCAGTAGCTTCAACTACAAATAGCTGTGGTATTGTTTTGTGGTAATGGGCAATGCAGCGTTTGACAAGGACTTCAAGTCTCTACAAAAAGGCTGAATTCAGAAAAATTAATTGAGACCTATGATGATATCTTTAAACAATGGACTGAATTGGGAATAATAAACGATGTCTCAGCTGTGCATGTTTCACACCAGCACTTTCTTCCTCACCGAGCACTTTCTTCCTCAAGGTACATGGCACCACCAAAGTACGTCCAGTATTCGATGCGTCTGCTAAGCAAATTGGATCTCCATCTTCGAACCAGTGTCTAGAATCAGGTCCCATTTTATTAGAACTCATTCCGAGTCTCCTTCTGAGATTTAGAGAATTCAAAATGGTGTTATTGCGGATATTGAAAAGGCCTTTTTGAAAGTGAGCGTTCGGCCATAGGAACGAAATTATTTGAGATTCTTTTGGTGGCATGATAGCGACTGTAAAGAAATTAAGGTAATGCAGCACAACAGATTGGTCTTTCTTGTAAAGAGCAGTCCTTTTCTTTTGGGAGCAGTCTTGGATTTGGGAAAATATTTGAATGATGCCGGATATAATCAAGATTATGTTAAGATTGTTCTTTCGAGTTTCTACCTTGATAATGTAGTAAAGAGCTTAAATGATATATGTGATATATTACCCTTCATTGAGACGTCTCAAGCCACACTGAGCCATACTGAGTGAAAGAGAATTCAATTTAAGAGGTTGGCAGTACACCAATGATAATGGTCCTCAACCATTTACTTATATATTAGGATTTTATGGGATAGAAAAAAGGATACGCTTATGATAAATCTGGACTGGTTAGACAGCTATAAATTTGAAAATTTGTCCAAAAGAACAATTCTTTCCTTCACTCGTAAGATATTTGATCCTGTTGGTTTATTGTGTCCTATTTTGCTGGCACCCAAATCGTTATTGCAAAAGATGTGGAAACGAAAGACACCTTGGGACTCTGAAGTCAATGCTAGTACAAAAGGAGAATCTGTGAGCTGGTTTTCAGAACTTCATTTGTTGAAAGAAGTGACCGTATCACGATGTTTTTCAATTGATCCAAGTAGACAAAAGATTTCTCTACATACGTTTTAGGATGCTAGTCATTCAGCTTTCGCGGCAGCTATTTACATTCGTGTGGAAACATCGGAGAATGTCCAAGTTCATCTCTTAGTCCCAAAGCTAAATTGGCTTCTGTAAAACCCACGACTATCCCTCGACTGGAGCTGATGGCTGCTATAGTGGGAGCTGGTTTGTGTGCATCTGTTCGGGAAGAGCTTCAATGGAAAGATGTTGAACAGCATTATTTGACTTAGGGTGGATTCAGGGCAAAGAATCTTGGACTGTATTTGTGAAGAACGGAGTGAATGAAATAAATAGTTTAACGGAACCTCTTGCATGGAAACACCTTCCTGGGATCCAGAATCCAGCTGATTTGCCTTCTCGAGGATGTTCCGCTAGACAACTGTTATCAAGCAAATGGTGTGAGGGGCCCACTTGGTTATTAGAACCCTCATCTAACTGGCCCATCACAGAACAAAATTTTGATGAACATTCCATAGCTAAGGAAAACAGAAAAACGAAATCTCATGAGCATTCTTCTGTCTCTTCTCTAAGTTACTCAAATACTTGTAGCTGCAAAACTGATAAAAAGAAAAAATAATGGATGCAGACATTACGGATCAAGTTGGTACTATTATTATTTTCCAAGCTATGATAAAGTGATACGGTTGATTGCTTGGATAAAAAGATTTATCTTTAATTGTGTAAATGCAAAGTCTTCACGAATTATTGGAGAGTTTTCTTTGCGTGAACTTATAAGGTTTCAACTGTAATCTCTTGATCTTCTTGCTAAACATACGCTGTGAAACCCTATGTAGAGGACAGTGAGCAAATCTAGGCTATGTCCTTTAGTGTTGAAGAACTACAAGTCAGAAGGAGGGATTAAAGGACCCTTTAATTCAAATAATTACAACTCTCCGATTTGAGAGTAAGCCACTACTTGGGCTGAACTAAAATAATATGAAATAAAGAGTGTTAACAATTCAATTTCCTAAGTTTAACTTTAAGTAGGACGGCGAGGGAAGCCTAACTCTCAGTGAAATGCAACAATGCGAATTTCATGAGTAAGAACCAGTAAATGCAATTGCCTAAGAAGGCGAACTTTCACTAGCCAGAGGAAATATTTGCGCGCACAGCCTTACGGCGGTAAATCCAACACTCTGTTTCTTTTCCTCGTTAACTCCTGCCTTTTAAACTGCTATCAGATATCTGCGATTTGCATAAATATCTCGCTCGCGCTAAATTCGGGAAGCAACTGAAACTTCGAGATATCGATAGGAAAGTTCAAACTAAAAATAACTTGGTTAGTTAAAATAATGAATGCTACAAACTTACAAAGCATAAAGTCAGGAAAAAGAAATTGGGGCCTCATGCAAATATAGCTGAAATGCATTTT
>KK117884.1:0-15490 GCA_000611955.2 Stegodyphus mimosarum
TACATTATAATGAACATATTAAATTATTATGGATTAATTGAGTTCGTGCACGTTCCTTAACAGCTTTATTGTTGAACTAACTCGTAAGCTGCCAGAAGTATTTGCTTTTGTCGATGATATATTGATTGCGTTAAAGGACGAAACTGAACATTTGATACACTTGAAAGCTCTTTTTGAAAGATAAGTAACTATGGGTTGAGAATTAATGTATCTAAATGCAGTTTTGGTTTAACATCCTTGTAGTTTTTAGGTTTTCATGTATCTGGACAGGATTTAAAACCTTTACCCGACAGGGTAGAAGCCATTCAAAAATTTCCTAAACCAAACACCTTAACTCAGTTAAGGAAATTCCTCGCCATATTTAACTTTTAGAGACGTTTTCTCCCAAGAGCTTCGCATGTTCTAACTCCCTTGAATAGGTTATTGGAAGGCCGCATTAATAAAAAGACACCTTCACAACATAGCAAAATAAAAGAATACCCTCTCGAATGGGACGACGAGGCTGAAAAAGCTTTCGCCAATGCGAAAAGGCCAATTGCTGAGGCAACCCTTCTCAGACACCCAATTCCCGGTACTACCTTGAAACTTTGCACTGATGCATCTGAGGTTGCGGTTGGTAGCTCATTAATGCAACTGCATAATTCAGCTTGGGAGCCCATTGCGTTTCTATCCGTTAAAGTCAGCAAAAGTCAAAGGAAATGGTCCCCTTATGATCGAGAACTATTGGCTATATATTTGTCGATTAGGAAATTCCGGCACATGCTTGAAAGCAAGGCCATTACAATCTACACAGATCAAAAGCCCTTAATATATGCTTTCAAGCAGAAGCCCGAAAAGTGTTCTCCGTGACAACTTCGTCATCTTGATTTCATACGCCAATTTTCCACTGACATACGATATATCAAAGGTCGTGACAATATCATTTCTGATGCCTTATCCAGGGTAGAAATAGATTCAGGATCTGGTAATCAACACATTGATTATAAAAAGTTATCTGAAGCACAACTTCAAGACTCTGAAATTCAAAATTCTTTATCTCAATCTTCACCAGTTTTTAAACTAGAGAAACATTATTTTCCTTTAGAAAATGTTACTCTTTACTGTAATATGGACACAGGTATACCTCGACCGTTCATTCCTGAATCTTTTAGCTCTAATATTTTTCAGCAGATTCACCGTCTTTCTCATGCCGGCATTTCAGCTTCAACGAAACTGATCACTACGGGATACTTTTGGCCTGATATGAAGAAATTTATTAAAACTGCCGTTCAATCTTGCCTACAATGCCGACGTTCTAAAATTCATAGACATTCAAAATCATCTTTGGGTACCTTTTCCTTGCCTGCTGCAAGATTTGCACATATCCATATTGATTTTATAGGTCCTCTTCCACCATCTGAAGGTAACTGTTACTGCATGACAATTATTGACAGTTTTACCAGATGGCCAGAAGTTACACCTACTGCCGACATGTCAGCTCAAACTACTTGCAAAGTGTTAGTGCATAACTGGACAGCTAGATTTGGCTGCCCTGTATCAGTAACAACTGATCGAGGCCGAAATTTTGAATCTCACTTATTTAAGGATTTAACGAAGATTTTGGGTACACATCGAATTAGAACTACTGCTTATCATCCTCAGTCCAATGGGCTGATTGAGAAGTTTCATAGGCGACTTAAAAGTTCAATAGTGGCTCATAACAACCCATAATAGACTGAAATTCTGCCTATAGTTTTGTTGAGTATCAGATCTGCTATTAAGAAAGATATAAATGCTACTTGTGCTAAACTTGTTTACGGTACCACACTCAGATTACCCTCAGACATGCTGAATGTTACTACTTTCGTACGTCTTTCTGAATCTTACGCGTCACAGCTTCGATCAGTCATGCATTCAGTTAGACCGATTCCAGTCTCTAAACGTGTTAAACTGTCAATTTATGTACACCCGGCACTTCAAACCTGTTCTCATGTATTTATCCGCATCGATTCTATTAAGCCTCCTCGAACTCCCTCTTAAACTGGTCTTCATGCCATTGTTAAAGGATTGGATAAAAATTTTATAATTGAGGTAAATAAGAAAAAGACTACTATTTCAATCGATCGCTTAAAACCAGCGTATATGTTGCCGGAATGTATAGATTCACCTGTAATTCCTCAGATTACACATCAGAAAGGTCTATAAAGACCTGCCAAAACAAGTAGTTACTCGCAGTGGACGTAGTGTTCATTTCCCTGAAAAACTGATCACTGTAATATAATTGAAGTTTTTCTCTTGGGGTCTCCTGCAAAAGTTATAATATATAAATACTTGATTAATTTATTTTGCATACGTATTGAGAATTGCTTAAAATTCTTATTGTATTAACTTTTCATTATTTAATTAAGATATGCATTGTATTGTTATATATTCCAATTAGAATTTAACTGTATTATTACTTGTATATTATATTCATTATATTTTGTATTTCTTGTGTTTGTCAAGACTGAGTGTTCGGTGCATACTCTTGGCGAACATATTCGTGAATTAAACTAAGTCCTGATCTGGAAAAGGGAGCTGAATGCAGCTATGTTCTGTGGTAGAAAACTGTGGTTAAGTGGTAGAAGAACTACACGTAAGAAGGATTTAAAATCCTCTTTTATTAAACCACAATTATATACAGCCACTTCCCAACGCGGGAGGGATATAGAAAATAATGACCGCGCTTGGGTCTAAACTGAACAATCAAATAATTTAAACTAAAATTAAATAGAAATTAAGTAGTCGTTGTTCACAGAGCTATAAACGCGAGGTTGGCCTCTATGCTAAATGGTGCGTAGCAAGGTTTAATTAATACTAACGCACTTAGATTTATTTCAATAAGTAATAGAGTAACAGCGCTAAGGCTTAGAATTTAAATACTAGCTGGTCAGGCGAACGTCGAACAGAGCAGCAGTGGTCTGAGACAGAAACTTGGCTCCACTTCAAATTAGCATGAACCTGAATTGCGCGCTTATTCTAACGGGAAGTTGAAATAAGAACAGATAGGGAAGGCAAATTGGCAGATATGATTGGCGACGTCGTTCATTGTCTGCTGTTCTTCGACTTTCAAATTGTACGGCGAGCTCGAATAATTTATCTAAAGTTGTTGGGTTTCTTAGCTCGATAAAATCTTGAACTTGGGGCAGTAGCCTAGGAAGTATAATTTGAATTATTTCAGGATCCGGGCGACTTCCATACAAAAGCTTGAAAACTTGGATTTTTCTCAAGATAAAATTTGACAAATCTTCTATCTTTTCTTGGTAACGGTTAAAACGTTCCGCCTCCAGTCTGGCTCCATCTCGTACTATAGGAAATGCTTTCACCAAAGAATTTTTAAAATTTTCATATGTGGGGCTTCCCGGTTCCCCCAAAAGATTCTTTCCAATGCACTTGAACCAATTTAGCGCTTGGCCCTTCAAAGCTCTGGTGGCAAGAGTGACTTTCTGAAGTTCGTGGGCTGGATATAGCATAAAGTGTGCCTCCAGTTTTCCAGGAAATTAATTACGGCTTACTTGCCGTCAAAACTTGCTGCTGGCTTCATGGCTGCCCGCATGGTTTGTACAATGTAGCCAAATCCTTCTCGGGCAGGAGGTGGTATCTCAGGGTTCTGCACAGGTACTGCGGGTATCTCAGGTTCCTCTTCTTGTCTTTCAGGCCATCCTCTCATTTTTCTTCTTCGGGCGCCAGTGTCAGGACTGTGTGTTCGGTGCATACTCTTGGCGAACATATTCGTGAATTAAACTAAGTCCTGATCTGGAAAAGGGAGCTGAATGCAGCTATGTTCTGTGGTAGAAAACTGTGGTTAAGTGGTAGAAGAACTACACGTAAGAAGGATTTAAAATCCTCTTTTATTAAACCACAATTATATACAGCCACTTCCCAACACGGGAGGGATACAGAAAATAATGACCGCACTTGGGTCTAAACTGAACAATCAAATAATTTAAACTAAAATTAAATAGAAATTAAGTAGTAGTTGTTCACAGAGCTATAAACGCGAGGTTGGCCTCTATGCTAAATGGTGCGTAGCAAGGTTTACTTAATACTAACGCACTTAGATTTACTTCAATAAGTAATAGAGTAACGTCGCTAAGGCTTAGAATTTAAATATTAGCTGGTCAGGCGAACGTCGAACAGAGCAGCAGTGGTCTGAGACAGAAACTTGGCTCCGCTTCAAATTAGCATAAAGCTGAAACGCGCGCTTATTCTAACGGGAAGTTGAAATAAGAACAGATAGGAAAGGCAAATTAAAATAAAACTTTGTTAGTATAAACTAAAGCCTTACATGTTTAGCACGTACATTTCAAAATATAACTTTTATTTGAATGTGCATAGCTAAAAACTGGAATGTTACAACAATCAGCCACTTTTGTATCGTGACTGTGTCACTGGGGGGGATACTCTGTGGCAGTCTTTATGTTCGACTGCGCGCGCCGCCAGACGACGTCATGTTGGTTGCGTAATAAATGCCAGAGCGACCAGCGAACTCTCTCTCTCATTGCCCTCAGCTCGTAATTATGATGAATAATTATTTTCATGGAATAATTTCATAGAATCATTTTCATAGATTAATTTATTCACTTTTGTTTTAATGGTATCTAACATTAAGTATTAAAGGCTTTATTCTAAAAGACGATGTTTCTGATGATTACCTCACATCTTAATTAATACGAATATGAAATGTTAAAAGCAGTGCATAAGTAAGACGATTATTCATCACTTAGGTAATGCACAGTAAAAATTAAACTTCAGTTATTACTTTGTAAATCATATTACCTCAACTGATGCGTGAAAACTTGCATGAAGTGCCAAACGAGATGCGAAGTGACTCGGAATACTGTTACCATAGCAACGTCTACTCACCGCACGCCCCCTCTCAACACTACGTATCCATAAAACGTATATTCCTATTTCCGTATTTTAGCTGAGTATTTTATTGCAAAGAATGGAGGCTAAATTAGTCAAACTTATAGGAAATTTTTTCATACTAAACTTACAGATTTTTCTTTTCTAAACAGGCTTAAGATTTACATTTGCCAGGTTTCAAATAATGCTAAAAATTTCCCCTGTTACTGACTTTTTAAAGCTATTATTTATCATACTTCTTTTTAATGTATCCTTCAGTACAGAATCATGAGACCTCTCAAAAGAAAATTGAGTTATACGTTATATGCACCATTGTGAAGAGCAATGATATCCAACTCTTTTTCGGTTCATGGCACACATAATTGAACTTCCGTGACACAGTGATTTGGAATTTGAATTATTATTATTTTATTGATGTTCACATAATTCATGTGAAGTCGGTGAATAGTGTTTTCCGCACTCTTTGAAAATACCTGGATTTTTGGATGGCAGACTGAAACACATTATTTTTAACAAAAATTTCATTGCCAGAAATGCTGTTTTTGCTCCTTTGAGAGTGGAAGTGAAATTTGTATTACATTATTTTCAGTCGTGAGATTCTAACCTACAGCATACATTCAGATCAAATGTTTGCCCGTCTTAGAACTGAAATGCAGTGCTTTCGAAAATTTCTTCTCACTGCTGTCACCTGAATATGCCAGGTGTCAGCTGAAATTGACGACAAATCTGACTAGAGCCAGTTTTTCATCATTTGAGCTTCTCAGACAATGAAACCCAATTAGAAAGGTTAACAGAACAATTTTGCCGCTACAGATGAGCTATCTTTCTTTACAGATGATGAAGATATCTAGTCTCCATCTTCGTTATAATAAAAGTTGAGTTTTGTTTCTTTATTATTTCGAGACCAAGCATAAAAAATAGACTAAACATTGGACATTGGTTTAGATGTTCGCAATCTGATACAGGCCCTCTAAAAATTAAATGAACTGATAGCTCATCATATGATCTACTCAAAGAATGAAATTCTTTGCCTGTATAAGTAAAGAAATCAAGGGTTTTAAAACCTGCTGTTTTCCTAGGTAAATAAACAATCGGATTTTATGCACAGCTTTTCTAAATGACACAGAAGTCGTATTTAAATTAAAAAAATTTTAACATACCCCATAGGGTTTAGCGAAGCACTAGTGAGCAAACATGGATCGAAACCATGGTTGGGAAATAGTGTTGAAGAGATTACTGAGATTAACCTAAGTGCATCTGTTAAGAATTATAGATCCATTGCTCAGGATAATTACAATTTTGCATATGATTAAAAAGAGAATTTTGTTAAATTTTTATTCCATAAAATTATTGTTTTATTATTGCCGTTACATGCACAGTTAAACAAACGTAAGGTTTTAAAAACTATTTTCTGTACTTTGTTGCGAAACTTGTTAATAAAACTCAAATTTGTTCAAAAACCCTGCAAATCCATTAACTTGGTTAGTAACAATACAATTTTATGCAGCAGAGAACATGTAAGAAAGTCAGATTAAAGAAATTTCCTATTTAAATTAATGTATTAAACTGCTTGGCTTAGGATCTAATAAATCTCAGGTTTCTCCTGCTGTAGCAATTTTCACATTAAAAAAATGATTTTAAATAGCTCCCACAAAAATACCTTGTTAGTTTTTTTTAGTATACACTTTACTTTGATTTTCAGACTAAATGACCAGACTGAAATAAATGCTGTATTAATTTTTAGATAAAAGTATAATTAAAAGATTAAATAAGGTTAAAATAAATTCTAAATTTCATTTTCTTTGAATGTAGTTACAGCGTACTTTCCAGAAAAATTTTATTGATGTTATTAGAGTTAATAAATATCAAAAAATGGAAAACATAATTCGGGATTTCACTGATAAACGGTTTTAAAAACCATCATTTTAATAAATAAATAAATTGTGCGCATAGATTTTTATTTTTCTGGAAAGTAATAGCAAATTATGGGGAAAATTTGATAGAAGGTGTGAAATTGCTAGGTGAACTAAATACTCAGAGAAGAGTTATTTGACTTGCTGATTAGTGTTACGATTGTTCATTTCATTCTTATAGGGAAGAGACAATAGACCTTCCTATGCTAGATTAGGTTTGGTAAATAATGGCAAAGCATACTAGGGCTATCTGCTTAAGGGGGAGAGATGACTTTGTGGATGACTTGAAGGAAACTGCTCCGTATACACGTCACACATGGGGGAAAACCACAAAAGAGCCTGCAATCAGCCCGTTCGCCTGGAATCGAAGCCAGATCGGAACCACCGGTGTTTAGCGATTTTCCCGCTCTCTCGCTGTTGGGCCTCTAATCTAGAAGTGTATAAAGTTTACCATTAAATTGGAATTAGTCGATAATATGAAAGAACAAAACTCAAAATAATCTTTTTTCGTGTAATAAAAAAATTAGATAAAGAAATAAAAAAATACAGTTATAAAGCATGCTTCATTACATGCATGCCAACATTAACTTAAATAATGCATAAAATTTGATCTTATTTTTTTTTTACGGTAGTTTAAAATAAAAACTTCTAATGCATTTTGAAAGACCAGTATAATCTCTTTTATTCACGAATAAATTTGTGCTTCTAAAGAAGGGAAATAATAAATTGTCTTTATTAATGCATCTTGCCTTTTCATTTAAAATTAGGGCAATAAAGGACGAATTTTATCAATTTTCTCTCGTCCTATTTGGAAAGAAATATGAACAGGAATGGGATTCAGCTTTTGATTTACATTTTTTAAAAATAATTTTGATTCGAAGCATATTTTATTGTCCTTAACAAGAGATCAATTTTAGCGAGACGGAAAAGTAAAAACTTCTCTTCAATGTCTTTGATATCTGTTTTTCTATATGACCAAGCTACAGAAAAAACCAATAGTATCAAGGCCATTGTAACATAAATTTCCTAGTACGCAAATCGTCTTGATGAACATGCAGTTCAATTGCAAAAAAAAAATGATCAGGATTAATTTAAGGTTATTTGAAAGATTTTTTACGAAGCACATTTTATGGTGAAAAACAAACCTATGTAACTGAAGTTATAACAAAAGACAATGAACGCTGGATTAGCATTTTATAAGCTAAAGCTGGAATTTTAATTTCATCAAACAGGTTTATTCTTGTATTGCTTTAACAAATTTTAAAAGACACCATTAACTGGTCACTTTTGCAATAACTTTTAACTCATTTCACTAAATAAAATGGTCTGTATCTACTGTCTGCGAAACAAAAATAATCCTCTAATTTAATAGCATAAATTTATAACACTACTTAATTTTATAGAAATAATACCACTCACGTTGTTTCTTTAAGAATGCGTAATTGAAAATTTAACCGCAATACCCTTATTATTTTGAAACCTTTGAAAATATATTGAAATGAAAATTATTATTATTGACATAGGCTGTAAGAATGATTTCGTGAAAACGTGTTCTGAGCGGAAAAGAAAGGTCTTTCCTCCCTGTGATGTAATTAATGTGATTTCCGGTAGATTATTACGGAACTGTTGTTCATTAAGCAGTAGTGGAGTTTCTTTCAGCTATGTACAGACTATATATGATGTGATATATGTATCACATTATATACAGCTATATTATATTTGTTAATACATCCCATTATATAAAATTATATACATATATATATGTTCAAGATAAAACTAAGCAAATTACTCTTAAGCAATTTAGACGAAGCACAAATTAAATTCGAAACCAAAACCCAAACTATGAACTGTGAGTTGCATTAATTCAGCGGCAATTTTTCCTGAATTTAAAATTTAAGCTTTCCAAATTCAAGTATCATATTCAGTTCTGGAATAAAGAAATAACACGTAAAATATTTTGCAAATGCAAAAAACTTCTTACTTAAAAAAACTGTGCAAAACCAAAATTCATACAAAAATTACCACATACACAAGATAAATGCAAAAAATAATAAGAGAGAATAGATTTCACATCTGTCAGTCAGGGGGTTGGTGTATCGTGAAATGTAAAAGATAAAACCTGTTTCTGAACGGACAAAAGCACAGATATATGAAATTAATCTTAAATTAGGAAAAGAAAATGTAAATCAATATCTGCATTCATCAGTCTAACCTGTACAGGCTGGAATCGAAAAGGCATCTTTCCCAAATTTAAACACAAGTAAAGCGCATACCAAAACGGAAAATGAATCCAAAAATAGGGAAAGCAACACAAAGAATAGTTTAAAAATTTTAAATCTATGAAATGTGTAATGTAAACAAACACTGTAATCGGGGCTAGATTAACCATTACGGAAAATAAGCACCTGCTTAGAGCATCAAGGAGAGGGGGCACCATGGAAAAATCCTTAGGAACTCAAGGAAAGGGACCACCACAAAATTTTCCCCTGACGATTTTATTACGAAATGGTGTAGCTAAACTAAGACCAGGAGAGAAGAACGAAGGAGCAAATAAATGTACGTGAGAGCACAAAAATTTTTTGACAAAGTTGAATTAAAACTATTGTAGTTAGAAAAAGTATGGTTTTTATCTTAATACTTGAGGAGAACTTTAGAATGCATGTCAAACGATTTGTATTAGAAGCTGCATTCAATGACAAATTTTAAATTTACTGAAATTTTTCATCATTCATTATTATAACACTTTGTTGTTTTCGCTATTATTGTTAAATTTTTCGCGAACGCTTGACTAAATACACACAGATATTCATTTTTCTTTTATATAGTTCTTTATAGGTACTTAAATATCTTGAAAACTTATCTTAAACTTCTGTGACCTTTCAAAACTGCATGCTTTTCTAAAAACAAAATAATACTTCACTGTCCACTGTACTTTCTATCCTTTGTTTCGATTATCGGAGATCAAGGCTAATGGCTTAGCGGCCAAGTGTCTGGTATTTGTATCAATTATCGGAGGTCAAGGCTAATGGCTTAGCGGCCAAGTGTCTGGTATTTGTATCAATTATCGGAGGTCAAGGCTAATGGCTTAGCGGTCAAGTGTCTGGCATTTGTATCAATTATCGGAGGTCAAGGCTAATGGCTTAGCGGCCAAGTGTCTGGTATTTGTATCAATTATCGGAGGTCAAGGTTTAGAGACATTAGGTTATTTGGAAGGAGGGGTTGTGAGAAATGAGCAATGCCTTCGCCGCGACTCGAACCACGGACCTCTCGAATACGCGCCGAGCGTGCTGACCACTACACCACGAAGGCATGCGAAGAAGGCGGGAGAAATACCTTATATACTCCCCATTTTAAAGGGCGACTGGGGATTAAGGGACCCAATCGCCAAATCCGGGTGGTGGAGAATCATCATCCGCCACCCTTTTTAGTTCGGACGCAACTGTAGGGACATTAGGTTATTTTGGAAGCAGGAGAGAGGAAATATTGAGCAATACCCTCGCCGGGACTCGAAACATAAACCCCTCGAATGCTGACTACACCACGAAGGCATGCCAAGAAGGCGGGAACAGTACCTTATAAAAGCAAACAAAAATAAATTACAAATTTTAGCCATAAAATATTGCCCATTTTTCCTCAGTACATTCCCATTTATGTATTGTTAGTTGCACGTTTATTGTTCTATTTTCGCATTTTTTTGTTTCAATAATCTATTTACTGTTCGAGTTCTGGTCTTCGTTTGCCTCTATTTTTCAAACTTTGTGACAGAATCCTTGAACGCTTCTGGACATGGCTGAAGAAACTGTCAAACTAGATACTGCCTTCTCAAGATAGGAGTGTAGAGTATGCCCCTTTCCTATATTCTGTAGTAAATAATGGAGTCTCCCACAGTAAATGCTTTTGGAATATATTAAAAAATTAAGTTATAGACTACGGTAGACCTCTTGGTATGAGCACTACAGTAGTTACTATGGTAGCATATCATGAAATGTAGGAGGAGAAAGTTTTAAAGCAGCAAGTGAAACAAGTATGAAGGAGGTATGATCGTCAGGATTTGATATTGCGGGAAAGAGGAGAGCTTATCACAACTTCGGATAAAAAAGAAACGCGATGAATGTGGAAGCTGTTATGCAGATTTCTCAATGAAAACGTTAAATGAAATATTTCCTTCGGCAAGATAAAGATTTTTAGGTAGATAGATACTGCGCTCTTGAATTGGGTCTGCTCGTGGGAATGGGACTGAAATGCAAAAAGGCATTAAAAATTATTAGAACACTGCGAAAAGTTTTAGTAAGACTTGAAAAAAAAGATGAAGAAACAGAGCTCGATAACTAATTTTCTTCACTTTGTTAATAGTCTATATCTTGAATAACATTTCTATTGAATTATGTTTCATTAGTAAATCCAGTGACTGTAGTTAAACAAATCTTCTCTATATACTTTTGTAATTATCATTTTAATTTAAATTATTCAAATTCTTTATGAATGGCTAATACTAAACGGTCATTTTTATATCTTCATAATCTCATTATCCAGGATTTGTTATCAGCACAACATTGGAAAGACTCAAATAATGAGACAAAAAGCTTAAAAGGGAAGTTTCACAAAAGAGGGATCCATGTAAACTAACTAAAAGTGTTAAAGCAATATTATTCGTTTATTATAAATTTTTTAACTCTTAGGACAAGTAAAGGATAATCAGAAGTTTTTCATCGTGTGATGCATATATGTAATGAGATATATCACTGAAGCTAATTTGTAGCTAATGTGTGGAAGTAAATGTAGCTAGCTGTTGATTTGTAATTTTAAAGCAATAGTCACTAAATTGTCGTTCGCGAACTACTGATTGCAATAGATCTGTCTTCCTCGATAGATTCAAATGATCATGAAATGTTAATAAATAGTAAACTTCTTCTCTCTTTCCGTATTCTAGTCTAGTACAATTGTGCAGTTTTGAATCCCAGCACTCTAACTTCGGACTTTCCTGAGCTTCTAGTATGTGTTTTCATGCATGTTGGTTATTTTACTTATTCTAGAAAGTGAAATATATTGCATATAAATTATTTCAACGTTATGTAAACTGCGTATTTATCACATTCATTTATCTTTCATTATATCATATATTTTATATTTCATGACTAATGCTTCGTAATTTATACCATGAGATTTTGAGCCTACTAGAGATTAAGAATTTCTTCCGTGCAAGTTTGTAGAGTATCTTATGTTAATTAACCAGTTTTTATGATGTCAATCTTTTCTATTGTAAGGTTTATCCTAAGTTTATTAACAGTTATTTTAAGTTACGATTCTTTCCTATTTATTCTAA
This sequence comes from Stegodyphus mimosarum, assembly GCA_000611955.2. NCBI lineage: Eukaryota > Metazoa > Arthropoda > Arachnida > Araneae > Eresidae > Stegodyphus > Stegodyphus mimosarum. The sequence goes on from KK117884.1 coordinate 12,124, forward strand.
TTTCAGCTTACAATTTCCTTTCAGAATGTAATTTCAGAAACGCTGTGAATGTAAATGAGTAAGAATACTATTTAAGTCGATGTTTCGCCGACTTCGAGAGAGAGAGTCTGATTTTGCTGACTAGCGCGCGTTTGCCATTTGGCTGCATTCTCTCTTAGCTACTACGTTCGGCCATACTTTAGGCCCTTGCTTGGCTTCGCCGATTTAATTAATATTTAGGGGCCAACTACTTAGAATTCTGATAGCTTCGGCTATATTTTTCAGATAGTTTAAGCTTAGTTTAGTTTAAATTCATTATTATTTAAGCCCAAGTGGAGGCTTTGCATATACTCGAGTTAGGAGTTGATTTTTATGTATTCTGAGAAATAAAGGGTAGTTAACCCTTCTCAAGTCTTATGTGTTTGTTCACACACTTAAGCGATTATTCGCTTGTTAGTGTTCGTGGGGATCTAAAACAGAGCAGTGGAATTAAATAAGCAAAATCCCACACTATAACTTCTCCTTTTCGTATTCCTCACCAGAGTGCAAATTATTCGTTTGAATATTTAGCCTGAGGTATTTGGATTTTAAACAGGGAGTGTTTCAGGCATCTGCGGGCTACGTGGTTAGTTTCTGTCAGTTCAAGCAGTAATAATTATATCCAGCTTAACGGACTCTCGCCGCCAAATATTCGTGCAGTCTTAAACTATTGTTCACCGTTTAATTTAAACTGACTGCTTATCTGCATCACCACGATCTGTGGTTATTGTAACACAAGGTCCTTTACCTTCCTAAGTTCTTTTTAAATAAAAAGTTACTTTCTCAACGCTAGTAAGACTTTGCCATTTATGTCAGCGATAACACGCTTCACACCTATTAGGGTTATAGGACTAAAGAACGATTACCAGATCAAGTTAAACTCTACACATTAATGGCTGTTACATCACCTTACACAGTTTCAGCTTATGGCAGGAAAAGAAAATTCAGCTATGGCCTCACCTGGATTCAAAACACGAATCTTCTATCTGGTAGTTTGAGGAGCTGGACGCCAAGACAAACATGTTTCCTTATGTTTTCTTTCATTTAAAGGGCGACTGAAAAGACATTTGGCTACCAGTTGACCAAATCAATGTGGTGACGAATAGCTTGGATTCGAACTATAGATCTTCAGGTTGTTTAATTGATATGCTAGATTTATACCTAGACAGCACACATAGAGGAATGAAATAAAGTTTCATACGTACGCTGGGCTTTTAGAAAGAGGAAAGAATCTATGTTAGTTAAGAAATGTAGAATATATTTTCTCAGAATTGTACAGCATTATTAATTATATTATTTTATAGAAAGTTATGTATGCTTATATGCTTAGCGCTTTAATGTTAGTTTTGTTGATGATAATTCTTAAAAGGTGGGATAATTTGGAGAATTTAATTTCTGCTGATGTCTGCAATTTAGTAACGGTTGAAGTTTTTGAGCATATACCATACGATTATTATGAACCTATACTGCGAACAAAACGACAATTATGTCAAATCCTTGATTTGACGACTTTAAAGGCCAAAAGCTTCGGGTAGAGCAAACAAAATGTGCTCTATCTAAACTATCAGCATGATTTTATTTCTATCTTGATTTCAGCGTCTTGAGGAAGAAGCTTATTGGTTAAAGTAAAACACATAAAATTTATTTGTCTAAAGGGAGGAATGTCTTCGTGAAAGACTTTCTAAGGGCGACTGGCACGTATTTATATTATGCTTGAAGAAACCCACATAAGAATGGGCTGAACCAGTGTTTAATGGCCGTATCCTTTTGACCACTGTTAGGACTCGAATGTAAGATAATCTGCGAGCTGTTTTTCGAGACAACATATTCTAAGTTCCAGTTACTGCCAGCTGCTATTCCGGTTGCACTTCGTAGTGATATCTCTTTTACGTATAAGCCTTTAACTGCTATTCAGTAATTTATAATATCACATACACACACTGGCCAATGAAGTAGAAACCTTTGACGTTTTCATTTAAATTCGTGCTTGGGATAAAGTATGCAAATTTTTTTATGGTGTGGGTTACAGGTGGTTAGAATGCTAGTATAAGTAAGGTCTAAGAGTGTTTTTCACGATGAATGAAGTAATATGTGAAAAACGACAGATCTTTCACCACTTGAAAAAGGGCTTATTGTTGGTGCCCGTTTAGCAGGGACGTTGGTTTTGAAGACCGCAAATCTCACTGGGTTTTTCGAAAGCAGCCATATCAAAGTTTTTCAAAAGTTTAAATCAGAACCGACAGTCCTTCTCTAGAAGACGTAACTGCGGTTTGAGCACAGTTTTCCACGAGAGTGATTGGCGTCGTCTCCGACGAATTGTACGGCAGAACAGGGACTTTACTGTGATTCAACTGACACAGATCGTCAACCAAGGTCCTTCCCAACAAATTTCTCGTTCGAACCATGTGCAGAGAATTGCGGAGAATAGGAATACCTAATCGGATGTCTGTAAAAGAATCATTCATTTCTCCCCGACATGCAAGAATTCGTTTGCAGTGGTATCGGGAAAGAAGACATTGGGCATCTGAGGATTGGAAACGGGTATTGTGGTCCGATAAATCACGCTACACCTTATTTTACACTGATGAAAGACGTCAAATTTGGCAAGAACCCCATGAAGCCATGTTGGTTTACTCGCACTGTGTAAGGGTCTGGTGGGGGTATTATGATATAGGGCATGTTCTGCTGGCATAGAAGTAGGGCTCTAGTGTTCCTCAAGTGTGAAAAAAATACAGCCATGAGATATTTAGATATACTGGCAGATCAAGTGCACCCTGCATTGTTGCATTTATTCTGATGGCAGCGGATACTTTATGAACGATAATGCAACTATACATCGTGCCAGAACTGTTCAAAATTGTTCGCTGAACATCAGTCTGACTTCCAACATCTTCTTTGGCCACCGTGTAGCCCGGATCTTAACCCCACAGATATGGTGGAAAAACGCATCCGACAGCACTCTCCTCTTCCGTCTAATTTACAAGATTTAAAAAGATGCATGGCCAATGCATGGTATTCTCTGGACGTAAATGAACTCCAGAAGCATGAAGACTCGAGGCCCAAACGAATCAGCGGTTACCCGTGCAAAAGGTGGTCCACTAAAATATTGATCTTGGGTTTCTAAATTATTGGCTAGTATGCGTATATAATTAGTGCTTCTTGATATAACTAATCCTGGAATTTAAAAGTCTTTGTGTGTAGTTATGAAGTAGTTATCGCCGAATTCAGTAAGCATGTGAGCTACCTTAAAATTCTAGAATGTCTGGTCATTTTAACTACTATGCGACATACTCAGATGATTGATTTATAAATCTGAAATAAATTAAAACGTTAGAGTTCCATAACAACA
>KK117884.1:15509-28941 GCA_000611955.2 Stegodyphus mimosarum
GTTGATCAATTTTCAATACAAAAATAAAAAACTTTAAAATCTTAACTAAAAGAGGAATGGCCCTTACTATTCTCAATTAACTTTCCAGTTTGTGGTAATTAGTTAATCACTCCCATTCGAATGCAGTTTTCAAGATACTAATCTATAAGACTGACTGTAAATTTGTTTTTAATCAACTTTGTGTTGGAAACCGAAGATTCACATAAATAATTAGGCCAAAACAACGTCTTTACTTAAAACGCTATTTGAAGCAAAGTTTGATACTTTGTTTCGAAGTAACATCAGATTTATTTAAGTACTGAAAATATTATGTTTTGAAAAGATATTCTTTAGAGAAAAACTGCAGTGCTGCATTTCTGATAAAAATAAATCCTCTTGAAAAGTTTCCATGGCGGAGTTGGATCGTTTTCTAATGTCAGTATTCAGATGAGACGTTAAAACATACTGTGGAATTAGCTCCGCTTCTTTGAATTTCCTAAGCCACAGCTCATATTTTCCTTTTAAACTAAAAAATATTTGAAACTGAATTTTCTGTTTGCAGATTTCCCAGTTTTTGAGCCTACTTGTGAACAAAAGAAAAGCCTGGCTTCTTTAATCACTCGTAGATTACATGTTGGTTTGTTGAAAAAAGCCGCAGAACTTCTGAAATCATTTTCCTTAAATTTTCGACTCTATCCTCGGAAGGCATGGAATAATGGATAGAGATAATTGCATTTGCGACCCTCGAAGAGATCCGTCGCACTGCCTTCGATAGTTCATTCTCACTTGCCAATGTTATTTTCCGCAAACCTCAGTCAGCAATCTTTCAGTCTATAAAAGAAAACTTGTGAATAATAAGACGGCTCTTAAGAAGGCCTTTCAAAGTCATATATTATAAATGCGAACATTACAGTAATCTATGATAGCTCATAATTTATGCCTTCTAGCTCCAGTTTTCTTTAAAGGTTTAGTTTAAATTCTGTGAGACTGATTTGCCAGATGGTAGGATGTTTTCCCTTGTTTTATATATTTATACTTCTCTTATTTATTTTTTTTTTGATGGGGCAATAGGTTTCTTATGCCCTGCATTCTGTTAGCTGGCCCTCTAACAATACAATAACATGATTAACTCGATCCTGAGTTTGAATATTAAATTATTTATTTTTTATGTGTTGCTCACAAGAAACACAAAATCACGCGCAGATATTTCAGGCATTGCTAATTGAAACAATAGAGAATATGTTCGTTACTTAACGATTGTTGTACGAATCTTACTGGTTTCGTTGTGGGCTGTCACTTTTTTATATTAAAACAATTTTAATTACTTCAACGAATTTTAAATAATATTTGCACAGTGTCTGCTGATGAATAATGCAACAGTACTTCTAAAAATTCTTATATATATATGTGAATATTTATATTAGCTATCTATCTATCAATCTATATCTGTACCTGTATCCATCTCTCTCTCTCTTTCTCTCTCTCTCTCTCTATATATATAGTGTCCAGAAAGAAGTCAATTCTTTTTACGCCATTAACGGCTGAACTGCCGTCGGTAGAGATATCCACGAGTTCCCAAATTGATATATTCTTCAGTAAAACACATATTTTGGCTTCAACGTAAATTCTCTCCCAGCAACGTAACCTTTCAGTTAGATAATTAAAAAAAACTGTTCTGTCAGGTAAAGACACAAATCTTTCTGACAAATATGATATGCCAATTGCATCGGTACATTTGTCAAACTGTGGTGATATGTAACAATATTATAATCACTCCAGTCTGTCAAATCTATTCAGGATTCTTTCGGTCTTGTGGAACAAACATATTAAGACCGAAAGAGTTATAGAAGTAATACGTCTTCCTTTCACAGTCTAACATCTAAAAGAATACCTAACATCTTTTATACCTCTGTTAATGTCCATAGAATTGCTAATAATAATCAATAATTTGTTTGTAGAGTATTTAGCGACATCATTTTGGCATAAAGATAAAAATTAAGTGAAAAATAAAGCTTGCTTTTTAACTTATCATATTAAACTGTGTCTAAATGTTGCGAACAAGAATTTAAGAAGTATTCATAAATATTTATACTTTAAAGTACAGTATAAACTCATTTTCTGAAGAGAATGTAAAAAATCTGGTAAAGTCTTATTGAGTACATCTTAATGATGGATGCAAGTAAAGAGAACTTAGTACTCTTTCAAACACTCGAAATAAATGACATTTCTTATTTCAATGTTTGTTTTAATGCAAGCGATAAATTTAACCTTGATCGTTTTCCAAAATCGCTAAACGAGCATGTGAAAATTGAGTTGTTTTAAGAATAAATGCTACTTTAAAACAACAACTTCGTTACTAATACTCTGTGCAGCACTCTTTTGTTGTTTAAGAATCTAATGTAAGCTGCGCAGAGAATAAAATCTAGATCTTATGGCTTACTGTTTGTTGATAACATAAGCTGCAATACGTTTTGGCAATCGTTTACGGTTTCAACGCAACTCTAACTATGTATTTGTATAAACAAAAACAACTTCCAGATTTTATATTCTTTGAAGTACCTAGGAATGCTGACTTTGTACATATCTTCAAAAATTTTCTTACAGGCCTCCGAAAAGAAACTTTCATTATTGCGAATGCAAATATATGAACCTGCTGCCTTCCTCCAGAAGAAGTGTCTTTGTTTTAAAATTGGTTGATAGAATTTACTGTTAAACGAATAGCTGTTAGATATTAGAAGTGGTAGCAGTCAGATACTGACACAAACAACGCCGTGTAATTTAAATTAAAGCAATAAAACAGGTGAGTGTCTTTCAACTAGAACGTTTTCGGGACTGTCCATTTATTACGAAACATTCAAGCCTCATTCTTATCAGTCCAAGTTACGAACCTGAGGTCAAATAATATAATATAATAAATAAGTGTGTAAACGTTATCTCCTCAGCTTTTATTAGCCTACAAATTTCGTCACATCATTAGAGTTTAGAGGTCTCTTTGTCTGAGGGAACTTCACTCTTACGGCTTTTCACCCTCTTATCGATCCTTCGATTCCTGTCTTGAGGCGACATCTATTAACCTATTGTTGGAATTTACAAAGAGCTTTTTGACAAGCATATTTGCTTACATTTTTCATCCATAAAAGTTACAGTTTTTATGAATTAATGATTAAATTTTGTTTCACACAATAGAAATAACTTATATAACGGATGTGTATAATAACGTGTATAAAGGAAATGGACTGTTAATTCGCGAAAATAGTGTGCTATGTATGTTTTTAGCTTATAATCAGAAAGACGATTTCAATCAGAAAATTAAAAAAAATTACGTAGATGATTTACAGTCAAGCAGCCGTGTGAAGTAAACATTTATGGCTTCGCATAAATATGTAGCATTAGCAATCAATTACTGATAATCGTACGGGAGTAACAAGAAAACAATCTTTTCATTTCACCTCCATAAAGAGTCCGCATACTTAAGACGAATATCTGTTTCTATAATTTTTTTGGAAAATGTTCCTTGGTAGTATAAGTTCAACCACTGGAAAATATTTCTGGTGAGGGGGAGATTTTTGCTTTAAGGTTCATTATATATATTTTAAAGGAGTTCGAACTTTAAGTAAATGGTGCGGGTCCCAGAGAAATAAGTATTGAACTTGATTTGAAAACATTAAGTTACCTGGGGGATATTATGCGTATATCGTTATATTTGGCATTTATAGAGAAGATATTCCTGGTTTTTGCCTCAAAATAAACTTACGAATCATTTTCATGAATAATCAATTAAGAATCTGAAACATTATAGCGCTGTTTATGAGTCAATAGGGCTAGACAAAAGCAGTTACTGCACAGATGTTTCGAAATACCACTAAGATCCCATATAGGAATACTTGAGTTCGAATCCTGGATTGGAAATTTGATTTTCATTCAACACATTTCATCATTTTTCTTTAAAATACTTGCCTTAAAAAGAATTTTTTTAAATTCTGCAAATTAATAGGCATTGGTATTCAAACAAAATCTCCCAAAAGAAAAAAGAAGCAATTACTTCTTGCAACTAATTAAGTTTATGTGCTTTGCAAATCGTGACCCGTAAAGGCATATTTGGTTGCCTAATTTTATTAATAATTAGCGCCGTTAAATGCCTATGACTGAGAGTGCCTCAATAATAATAAAAGTCTTGTAATATATTTTAAAGGTACTGTAGAATCTTGCAAGCCATTTTTAAAGGTAAAACTGTTTAGCTAAGATGTGCATAAGGAAATGAATAAGATATTCAGCAAAACTGAAACATATTAAATAAATGAAAACATTTTAACTAAATGATGAATTTTTAATCATTAAAATGACTTTGATTGGCTTTTTCATGGAAATGAGTATCGTTTAAAGCAGATGGTGTTTATTAAAATAAAATTTTATTTGGAACAATAAATATAAGTTGAGGATAGGGAACTCTAAAACCCCAACAGTATGAGAGATTCCGATTCTGTTTTATTGTTCTCACTTGCCTTCTCAAACAACATACTTATTGCATTTTGCATGGCAAACACTATTCCTGTTACATTTACATACGGCTTTTAATGAAATTGGTTTGAACGGATTCCCAGTAATTATTCATAGTAGTTTTTTTCAAATCTTTTAATAAATACTTTCTAATGTTTCTTATAACTGATTGATACTACATATGGTTTGCATCAAATAGTATACTTTTATAATAGACTGGAATATAAACTATCCCTCGAATTCAAAATACATTATTACATACACATCTGATATTGAGAATATATATATATCATGGAAATTAAAATCTTCCAAAAACTTTGGAAAGTTGGTTTGCGTTTTATAAAAGACTCATTCAATATATAAATGTACATTTAGGAACTTCCACAGCTTCGAATTTCCACAGGACATTCTTCTTCAGCTTTTCAGTGTTATATTTTATTTGCACACGGAAAGAGTAGACATCCTGTACTTAATGAAAAGCCTATAATAAAGCTTTTGATTGGTATTTATACACAGTTATTGCACTGGAATCACAGTTAGAGAGCCATCAAACGGAAAAATATAGAAATTGCCCTCTAGATGAGCGGGCTGCGGCCAAAGCAAAATTTATAACTTCTGTGTGCACCTGAAAAGAAAATTTATAAAAACATTTCAGTATGAACGAATTTAGTTCTATATACATCTGAAGGGGAAAAATTGATATGAATGAAATAAGCCCTATATTCTCAAACAATTTATAAAATTCCACCTTGTATCCCTTCGACTCAGCACGCCCAACGGCAATGAAGTTTAGCGAAAAGAACCAACTTGCAGGGTGCGAAAATTAGCGTTTTCGGAGTTATATCTCGATTGGATTAAAGTCGGACGAAGATAACAATGGTTTAAATGCCTTCCCACGAATTTATGGAATCCGGGAGTACCTTTCTCGAAAAACTCCCCGCCGTTCCGGAGGAGATGATATTACAAACAAACAGGCGCGCACAGATTTTAACAGTATATATTATTGAATATTAAATGCAATGTGTTTCGAAAAGAAAGATTTTTGATGGCTGTTATTAACTTTTCTTCTTTTATTTCTGTTTGAGAAAAGATTACAAAGAATTTAAAATTATCTCATGTAACGCGGTATTAACGAACTTAAAAGTGTCACGTACGCGAATTCTCAGTGCACGACGATGTCTTGGCTGGTATAGTGGTTAGTACAAGCTCGCTAGTTCCCTCACGAATGATTCAGGGTTCGAATCCCAGGTAAAAAATGAAGATTCGAGTATTTCATTTTTAAATTTATGCTCTGCTTTTCTAAAAAAAAACCTCTTATTTGCTATTGCTTCGCTGGTGATAGATGTTCACAAACTTCGTGACCAAGAGCTAAGCATTTGTGAAGTTCTCTCTCGAATTCTGAACTCTTTTATGTGGATGAGGTTACATATTTAGAAACCAGAACTCTGACTGTTGGACTAAATTTTTAGGAGGTTAGCATTCTTAAATTCAAGAATTATTTTTAAGACCTCAAAAGAATGATGTTGCTTCCACTACAAAATCCTGTCCATGGATGTTGCTGCCTATCGATGATGTACAAGTTTGTTTATTTATCTTCGGCGTCATAAAAATAAATTTCTTGATTTATCGTATGAGAAAAAAGTATTTGAATTTTATAACATTATTTCACAATAAGTGTTATTTTATGTCACGAGTGTCATAAATAAAATAGGTTTCGAGGGCTCTATAATATTGCAAAATATTTAACTCTTCAACTTACGTGTACTATATTTGTATCTAGAATGAAATCCAAGAATTATGATGAAATTTTATTGTATCATATAAACTGTGAGCCTTTATAAACATTTTATATCCTCTGTTAATTTTATATTTTTCCGTTCACATCGTCTTGAGTTAAAAAAATAAGGGCAAGAACAAACGTAGCTATTTTAAAGCTGGAATTCTTTTTATTTGATTGATTTTAATTTCATTCAAAACTAAAGTTTTAGTTGCATGAGTTTGCAACAACAGATAGATTTTTATTAAAGAAGAGAAGAGAAATCTTGTATTTTTTACAATTTTAACTCTTCTTTGAGGTTTTAGATAATAATCTAAAGTTTTCACAAAATTTTACTGAATTATTACAGTGAATAGTATGGCTGATTATACTTTTCAGTTTCTTGAACAAAAGTGAAATTTAAAAAAAAAAAATTCTTGGAACCAAGAATTAAAAATTGAATGAGTTTTTACAGCTGTTTTTTAGGTTCTGTAAATACTAAAATCATTTACATGAAAATTAGACACATTTTTTTATAATATTCCGCCGAATAAATTACACTTTCGTCGATTACACATGGAAAAATTGTATTTAATTCTAATATTTATGTACTTAATACTTTTTACAGTACAGTATCCATTATCCGACATAAGTGAGACTGAAAGATATCGGATAACCAGACAGTTTGAATAACATGTAGCTGCCGACAGTATATGGTTACCTGTTGAATAAAAAATACATTTTACTACAAACTTGACTAAGTGCAAGCGCTTTATATCTGTAGCAAAAAACTTATTCCATCAGAAAATATAGATAGATCCATTACGATATGCAGTGAATCGTATAAATATTTTTCAACAGGAAAGAAATATATTGCTGGATATTAAATAAAGTAATACACGTTCTGAAGGTCAAGTTGTTCCACGAAAAAGCAAGTTAGCTTTATGGTCTGTTCAGAGAATTGCGAATTAGTTGGAAACAGTACAGATAACTTGTTGTTGTTTCAATTGGCCGGACACCTGCAACTTAATGGATTAGTCGGAAATGGCCAATCCCTTCAATCATTTAGCCGTCTAGTTGACGAGTCATTGCCCAAGGTGAGCCAGTGGGAGCTACGATTTTACGCCCGCGAGAACGGGCTATTTTCATCCCAGTTTTGATGGAGAACATCACAGGAGTGTATCCCAGGTCTCCCATCCCTGTTTCCAACCACCAGCCACTCGAGAGGACTTTCGACTTGCCAGTAAGTGTCCTCAAGCATCACAGATACTACACTAACAAACAGCCTAGCCTTCTCCAGCATTCGAACCTCCAGAGCCAGCAACACTAACCACTATACGGATTCAGGGTGGCGTGCAGATATATAATTCAACCGAAGCACGCATACAACACATAATCATCATCATAGTAATACTGATAACCAATAATATTAATGCATCATTATTATATCATTAAGATTAAGAACGAAGAAGAAAGTGTATCATAAGAAGGAAGTGTGTAAAAAATTATCGCACCCTCTTGATTGTTGTTGTAGTGTAAGTAGTTAGCACGTCGAACTAGCAGCTGGAAGCATTGAGGTTCGAGTCTCAAAGAAAGTACAGAGTTTCTCGTTTCTTGCATCAGAACCCGTAATAGTCTCGACAATGGTGCTGAAGTAGAATGTGGCGGAAGATAATCCGTCATTACTTGAATCTAGTCCATTGTACCCCGTGTGTTTTTCTAGTTGCCACTTAAGATGGAGAAGTTAAGGAAGGGAATTATCACATTTCCCGTGCATCCTTTTGTTGTGTAAGCTGATAGTATGTCCAACTATCAACTGAAAGATCTATGGTTCAAATCCTTGCGAGCCACAATTATTTTTCACATTTTCTGCACCAAAAATCCTAATAGTCGCTAAAAGTGGATTTTATAATTTTATAGTTATTTTACCCTAAATTTTTCATTTTCTATCATTTGTGTTCTTGCACCTATGAGTGCGATTGTTATCGAACCGGGAAATTTTTGTATAAAGATTCAGCTAGGTTAAGCATCGCTTTGAAAAAGAATCAGTTTTAGGAAAACATGATCGAAATTAGTCCAATCTAGAAAATAATAATTTTTTTTTTACATCTTAAAACTTTTACAAAAATTTTCATTACTATGTATTAATCATTTATGTAAAAGCTTTCTTTTCAAAAATATTTTACTGATTTTACGAAATATGGTATTTTGTATTATTTTCAAAATTTTCTTACGATCAAAAAGCTTTCTTTTAGGCTTGATGTTACACATTAATTTTTTTTTAATTAAGAATGAAGGCCTTGTTCTAAAATAAGTATAAACTCTTCTTATATAGCAATTATAGAAATAAATGAATAAAAGTCAGTCATGGTTAATACTATCAAATGAAATGTTCTTCAGACAATCACATACGGTTCCAGACTTTCCCGTTTTCTGTGCAGGTCGTTGTCTCCTAGAAGGGATAATTAGTACAAAAAATTATATTATAAGAAGTGCTGGTTACTTTCATAAGTGGTCGTCTGCAGAAGGCGGACACTGCTCCTATAGACGACCTCTGCACGTTTTGTTATACTGTCTGGACCACCTTCTGTATTGAACTATTCTATTTATCCAGCAGGCAACAAAAATAAGCATGTTCGTATATTTACGTAGTTGTGTATGTATTAGCAGTTTAGGCGAATGCTACATATAATTTGTTAATAAATTTGATTGTGCTCCTTACCGGATTAGATAATATAAAGTATACAGTATAAAAAAAAAGGACACGGCAAACTTATTCAGTTTAGATATTCAGAGTACAACATACGGTGAAAGTTATAAGAAATTTTGCGAGAATGTGCCGCAGGAAAGTGGTATTTCCTCAAAATAAGTATTGAAGTAGTGATTCTCACAAATAAAAACTACCGAAAGATAAGGAATTAAGTATGTAAATAATTTCTATTTTCAGTTTTTTAGCTTTAAAACCTCTCTTTTTGCAATATTTTTTTAATTTTTATAAAATACTTCAAATTATGCTTTTGATGTAGGTATTACTACTGAGTGAACTTCTTATTTATTTAATAGGTTGTGGGGTTTTACTTATTTAATTCAGTGTTCAATCCTTGAACCCCACAAACACTAACAAGCGAATAACCGCTTAAGTGTGTTAACAGAGACGTAAGACTTAAGAAGGGTTAACTACCTTCTATTTCTCAGAATAAATACAGTCAGCTCCTAACTCGAAACGTACATAAAAGCCTCCACTTGGGCTTAAACTTAAATGAATAAGAAATTAACTAAGATTAACTAAAGCTAACTAAAGATATAGGCGAAGCTGTAGTTGGCCCCTAAATCTTAATTAAGTCGGCGGAGCCAAACAAGGGCCTAAAGTATGGCCGAGCGTAGCAATATCTAAGAGAGACGTAGTCAAAAGGCAAACGCGCGCTAGTCAGAAACTCAGACTCTCTCTCTAAAGAAGTCGGTGAATCATCGGCTTAAATACTACTCTTTACTCATTTGCATTAATTGTGTTTCTGAAATTACATTCTGGTAGGAAATTGTAAGCTGAAACTAAAATAGATAGAAAAGAGGCATAAACTTAAAATAACTGTTAATAAAATTAGGATAAACCTTAAAAGGTTAATAAGAAATGAAACTGCTTCATTTAGAAGAATTCGCCCTCCAGAAAATTACTTTCCATTCGTGAGTATAAATGAGATAAAAGAGGCTTCGGTTCATAAATATAATCCCAAAATAGAACATCTTCCTCTAACAAAAAATTAATTTACTTGAATACGCACAGCATACGAGAACTATCTGCCTAATGGAAGGAATGACTTCGTGGAAGGCTTTCTAAGGGAAATTACTCGTATTCATGTTACATCTTGGGAAAATCCATGAACACGTGCAGTCAGCCCGTTTGACAGGGCTTAAACGCAGGCCAAGACATTATTTCCGCCTGAGATGCTTATTTTATTTTAAAATGCTTTCCTTAACGACTAAGGATTCTGATTATATATTATGCAATCTTTTCCAAATTTAGCTTTAAAAAGTGATCTTTATCTTTTGCAGAACAATGTAACAATAAACCCTTGGTTGTAGTATAGTTATAAATTGAGAAATCTAAGCAGTGCATTTATTTCAATGTATTTCTTTTTCGTTTGAGTTATTTCAAACAAAAAATTAGTCTTTGTACTTTTATAACAAAAGTGCAACACATCAGAAACAGTCCATCGCATATTGATGTACTAAGTTCAGACTTTTCTTTTTTCTTTACCTTTTTTTACGTCGATCAGATTGCTGTTATGTAGAGAAATACTTGAGAAAAGAATGTTATTAAATAGTCAGTCCCTGATACAAAAATTCTAAAATATTCTTACATTTCCTCATTTAATTTCACTAACAGTGCTTCTTTTAAATAGCTTTCCACATGCATTTCGCATGCTAAAAGTTATCATTAATTTTACATCACATAAAATGCTATTCCTGCTTTGCATTGCATCAGTATAGATAAAGCAGCTTTATTGCAATAACTTAAACGCTTTTAAATTATGATCTTTTGATGATTATCATTCCAAAATGTGAAAACATCGAATTTTGCTCGAAGCTTACTGTAACATGGAAATGCAATGTGATTCTTTTCAGTTTTCATGAAATTTTTTTCCAGCTTCAAATCCTTACAAATTATTCATAATTTCATTAACTCAGCTTAAGATATAGTGATATTACGCTTAATTTATATTATAGTTTAACCATATTAGTGCGGCAGACACATAAAATACGGAAAATTATTCAGGAAATGCCCATCTTCAATTTTTAAATTAAAGAGTATAAATTAGAGAAGGGCAGAATATACTAAATGATGAAAGGTAGAAAATTACATTATACCTACATCAATAAAATCTTAACCAAATGGAAATTAGCTCATTATATACTTTCATATTCATTCTGCACAAAAGTATGACTCAAAGCTCTAAGCTGCAATAGTGCGCTACTCGTTCATCCACATTTACAAGTAGAACTCGCAACCAGAAATATAGATACTGGGGCAAGTTTATTTTAAACTCCTAGCATAATGCCGTATTAAGTAAATCATTTTTTTTCAGTGCGGTGAGTATTTCTACAAAATTAGAAGGTGAGCAACAAATAAAATATCAAGAAACTTAGAACATGGCTAGCGCATTTCATAGCAATTTCTTCTTAATTATGGATTTGAACTATGAGCTTAGAAGAGTTGTTGTAAAATTATTCTCATTCTTAGGAAATAAATCCTCATTCATGAAATAAAAAGGATTGCTGCTAAATCTCCTAAGAATTATTAATTTTGATTAAATGTTTGTAGCGAATTTTTTGCAGAAAGGAAATATTATCATTCATTAGCTGTTTGAAGGCTATAAGTATACATTGGATGTAATATAATTCTAGTTGCAAATATAAAGAAGACCCAGTTTTTCATTTATTTACAATTGCAAACTGGAATTAATGCAAAGAAATCCGATCCTTCATTTTTTATTGCCACTAATAAAGATGCGAGGAATCACTGTATATCAATTAATTGTTACTATCAAATATATTTACGATTAAAATAACTACTTATTTTTCTGAAAACAGAAAAAGCTCAGGATCTAATTTTAAAATTGCAATTACAAAAAATTAATTTTTTTACGCATAACGTGCTTTGATATATATTATAGCTCTATTTTCTAGCCCTTCAGTAACAAAGCTGTTAAAGATCATATAATTTTTTAAATCCTAAATTCTCAAAATCAATAAATACACGCACAATAATTTCATTTACTGCGATTAACTCGTATGATATTTTTGTAATTTTAACTTTTAGAATTATTCTTATTTTTTAAAAATTTAACCTACACTAAATATTTATGTAGACCCACTTATAATGAGATACAACAACTTGTGCCTTTAGACATTTTGATAAGCTACTGGCTATTTCTTGAAGTTAAAATGTTGCATTATGCCTTTCCCAATAGTAAAAATTCAGAATTTTAAGTTTCAGATGCTATTAATTGCTTAGAGGCTCTTACCTAGCATTTAATTGACTTTCCACATAGCATTAAATTATTTGCATTTTAATATAATGATGCAATAAATTAGTTCAGCAATGCAATTAACACATGCAGTGCAGAATCCTATTAATACAAGTGTCATAATTTTACATTGTATCATTTCAGTTAAATATCTTTAACACGTATAATAAGCGAAGTTTGAAGGTTAATATCACATTTATCCTGTAATTGTAAAGTATAACATAAAAAGGTGGGGGAAAATAGAAAATAATCACATCAGTTTTATTTCCAAAGAATTAAAATCATGTTCAGACATTTTGTTAACATAGAAAAACAGTCATATTTGAAATTATAAGCTCGCTAAAAAGAAGATGTAAAATGCCTTATTGTACATGTTTCATCATATAAAGCATTCATGATTTTGTCGATGAAAGGTTTTGAGGAAATACGGGCAAAAGAACGGATACTTGTAGTTTAATTACATATCTGCAAACTAAGAAAGAATGCAGTCACTAAATTATTGAACATTTTTTTTGGTTCCAAATTTGAAACAAGCACGCCAGTTATGTGTGTGTATTAATCGTCAACTTATAGTTTAATAATTTCTTAGCATGAGTCTGTATTTTGCGTTAAATTATACGAAAAGAATCTGAAAAAAATACTATATATCAGGCAATCACTTAATACAAAAAAGCTTGTAGTACAATACTAAAATGTGCTTGCACACACACGCGCGCACATACGCTCACTCACGCACATATTTCGCCTAATAAATTTTTTTATTTACATTTTTATAACTCTAATCACGTTTCTTGCTTTAACTACAAATATTAGGTGATATAAATGCTATATTAAAGCACTTTTCTTATTTTAGAATGAAAATATTGTTAAATGAAAAGATTGTTAACAATGAACTATTATGCTTAACAATAGCACTTAAGTTTTAAGCAAAATGGCTTATGGATAAAAAAGCGTTATATAATTTTTGCTGCCTAAAGCATTTACAGACGACAAATTCAGAGAAGATGTACAGTTTTATCACAGCATTACAACTGCCTCTATCATATGACCTAACTGTGAAATTGTGAAAGATAATATATGAAGCATAATTGTGAATTTTTTTCACTCTTTCACTTCTTTTAGTAGATGTAGTAAATAATATTATAAAGCATTTCTCCCGCCTTCCTAATATACC
>KK117884.1:28962-54086 GCA_000611955.2 Stegodyphus mimosarum
ACACATGGCGGCGAGATGTCCGTGGTTCGAGTCCCGGCGAGGGCATTGCTTATTTTTCAGGTCTCCTGCTTCGAAAATCCTAATGTCCCTACAATATAAAGGAAGTTTTTCACTAAAATTCATTATTCAGAGGATAATTTATTCGAGTAAGGAAAGTGCACTTGTTTATCGAATGAGACCAAGAAAACAAACCAGTTTTTATTACAATATTTTCAGCAAACTAAAGTATATTTACTAAACTAAACTAAAGTATATAAACTAAACTAAAGTATGGTTTAGTATATTTGTTTTATTGCGCACCAACATTTTTGCTTTAACACTTTGCTGCATCGCGAATGGAAGCCACTGATCACATATATTGATATATACTCACATATATATCTAAAAATATAACAAATGCGTTTAAATTATTTATTTGGAGATAAGTTCTAAGGATTTGATCTGACCAAGAATCTAATGTGGGACCTTTCGATCTTCAGATGAATCTTTGATATTTAAGATACTGAAGTTTATTAGCCAGTCTTTCCGTTCGCATTTAAAGTTCTTGGACAGAAAAGCCTTTTAAAATGAATAAAAAGCACACAGAAACTATATAAAGCATTAAATAATGAGAGAAAAAAAGTGTAAATCCGATGAATATATGTGAATTCTTATGTTACAAAATATTTAAATTACTTTGTTATCTACCTATCTGTAAAACTTGCACTGTCTGTTTATCTAAGTTAAGTTGCGAGTTAGACTTATGTTTTAAATAGTTAGTTATTAGCTAATAAAATCCAAACTTAATGAGAAATCATCAGTCAAAAATGTCATCGTTGTTTTGTTTTAAAAAAATGAGCACGATATCATCGCGAAGCGTTGTTATAAAATATATAATATTTTTCCAAAAAGTAATCAGATTTTTAACATTTAATTAAGGTTTTCTTTACCTCTCCGTGACAGATTATTATATTACCCGTCAAGCACTGCAAAAGTATTTTTACTTAATGAAAAGTCATCCGAGTTATTCCAAGCAATGAATTATCTTTGTTGCGTCATTCATGTTTCAGTATTGATTAACTATTATATTCGTGACGAACGCATCCAGTCACATCGCACTTAAAATTCAAGTGGAAATAGTCAGATAATACTTCAAATAGTAATTATGAGAAATTTGCCACTGACATGCTGCTAATGTCTGTCCCTCGAATAAAATCACGTCATAAAAGAAAAAATCCTCCGAAATGTCAATGAGGTGAAGAAAGTTTTGCAATGAAAACGCATTTCAAACCACAGATAACGGTAAGTAGAGGTTCTAGAGCAATTTTCGAAAATTTTGTAATATTAAGTTTGCAGAGGGGAGCTGTATGTTAAATCACAACCAAATTAAGGTTGACGTAAGAATTTGCTGAAGGTTCAAAATTTTCAGCTACCCCGTAGTTTTCAGAAGTTCTTTAAATTCGAATCGAAGTTAGAGTCTAGCTTTCACACGCTGAAAAAAAAAAACGTGTGTTGCAAAAAACGACTTTGTAGTTTGTTTATTAGAAATCAATTTTTTTAAAGCTTCAGTTTAGTAATGGAAGTTTTATTCACGGATTAACTGAAAATTTCTAATAAATCGACCAACATATAGCAATCGATGGCTGAAACATTCTATACAGAAACCTTTGAATCAAATTAGCTTGCACATACTCATATGCGCGCACAGCCTTTTGTTCTTCCTATACGTTTATACTTGTAACTTGTATACGTTTATACTTATAATCGTTTATGGTACTATTAAATTTATATTTTTCGCATTTTTCTTCTTAATACTCTTAAATTCATATTTTTTATTTGTCACGAACATAAAGGGAGACTTCAATAAATATGATGATAAGCGGTGGCTGTTCTTAAGTCGAACTTCCATGTTCGAACACACGGTAGAGTACATATGCTTGTGATCCCAATGCTTTGTTTTAGAAACTTCTCGGCAGTTTGGTTGTATACGAGGCAGTCAAGTTTTCTCATTCGAAACTGGGCAGGACGTGAGCAAAGATGTGTTGTCTTAACTGAAGTTGAAGATTCGTAATCAGCCATAAGTTCAAATGTATTCATCCACGTTTATTAATGAGGCTGTTGCTAGTATAAGTAATAAGAACAGTAATCCGGAATGAGTCACAAAAACAACAACAGAAAAAAAAGAAAAGAAAGGAAGAATCCCCTCAAGAGCAGTTTTTAAAATTCCAATTTAAATTTTCATGAATACATGCAAATGACCTGCAGTGTTTCTTCTACATCGGCAGTTAGCAATATTAGATGCTGTATTTTTTATGTGTTACCATTCGACATTTTTTAATCACATAAATTAAGCTATACTACTCTGCTTGTTTCTTCTTCTAAGTGTTAAAATTTTCATCAATCCTATTTAAATTTTAAAGTTATTTTTGCTCATCAGTATACTTTCATTTAATGTTTCTGGTTTACATTGTAACATATGCAAGATATAGGTTACATTTATTTTTATAGTCTGGGATTCTCTCCTTGCACGTTTGCGAAATTTCCCTTGTTTTATTTATTTATATATAGTTTTTATATTTCGCAAAAAGAAGAATAAAAATTCTGGTATGCATGTTTACTTTTGCAATAGACAAACGCTGCGATAGAAATTTCGCTATTTTCTTAAAAAGCATAATATTAATTAAAATGTCGTTATATACACCCTGTTCTAAACTTCCCATCAAAGTTATATTTATTATATTATTGGGTAATTAGCGTAAATATAAATTGTTTCAAAACATGAGTGAAATCAATAACATTTGATTATAGGCATCATAAAAAGCATTCAAATATATGCGGTATTAAAATCATTCCAGTAGAAAGAAGCATTATTAAAAAACAATCAATTGTTTGAGCATCTCAAACTTAAAGTTAAACAATACTAGCAGAAAATATACAAAGGTAAATTTCATTGAAATTTCAGTTAGCCTGAATGTTTTGAGAAAGAGGTTGGAAAAACTGACTTATTTTTTATTATGATTAAAGCTTCTTTCAGAAACAAATATTCCGGGTTCAAAATTTGCCATTTTATTCTGAGGCAAATGATACAAGTCACATTGTTCAGGATATTTCATTTAGACTTACTTTTCAGTATTCTATAATGTCCTTCCCAATATGGTATTTAGTAATCTGATTTGACTCATTACTTAAACTGGAATAAATAATTCAAGAACTCATTAGTTATACAATTTTTGAGACACCCTTGTATACGCCTGGAGCTAATACATATTAACGTGCCTATTTATCTATATCGATGTGTATCTATACCTATTTATCTATACTTGTCTATATGTAATCCGAATATCCAAAAAATAATTAAACAACTAAAGGAATTAATAACATTTTAACTTAAAAGCGCTTGTAGCTGCTGCAAATAGAAAATACGGAATAGTTACTTTTACGTATGTATAAAATGTAAGATTTACTATAATGTTTCCTAAAACTCAAATTAATTTTCTTTCTCTTTGTTGAATTTTTTACTTTGGAACTTGACTGTTAAGAGAGACAGAGATTCGTTAAATGTCTTTGTCTCGTATATTTATGATAAAATTATCTCTTGTTTATCCATCAATTTATTTATAGCTACCGATATTTATACACATTTATATCTGCAGATATGTACAATCTTTTGCAAAAAAATCGAAGCACCAAGAAGTACTTTTGCGATCGTGACGAAATTTGGCATGCAAAAACATCTTGATCGAACATGCAAATGATCAAAGTTTCAAGGCAAATTAACAGGAATTGAGATCATGGCG
Organism: Stegodyphus mimosarum; assembly: GCA_000611955.2. Lineage (NCBI taxonomy): Eukaryota > Metazoa > Arthropoda > Arachnida > Araneae > Eresidae > Stegodyphus > Stegodyphus mimosarum. Next base: position 32,739 of record KK117884.1, read on the forward strand.
CGCATTTCTAGTGCACAATTCGCAAAGTATAAAACCAGTAATAGATGGTGAAAATTACTTATTTATTTATTTATTTATTTATTTTTGTTGTTGCTGCCATTGTAATTCCGTAAAGAAGCAACTAAAGATGCCATTACGACGATATCGAAGACCTTACAGACATCTAAACGGCTTCGAACGTGGTCGCATTGTAGGGTTGCTTGAAGCTGGGTGGTTATTACCGAGCAATAGGCCGCCACCTGCAGCTTACAGACACTGCTGTGCAAAGATTTTGGCAGCAATGGTTGCTACAAGGAAATTGCCGACGAAATGTAGGCTCTGGAAGGCCAAGGAACACAAATACGAGGCAAAATAGGATGATTGTTCGCCACGCCCGAACGCCCCAACGGTATCATTGTCGACTATTGAACGCACTACAGGTACGTCTATATCTCCCGTGGTACCGTCCACCGTATCACGCCGTTGTCTGATTCGGGGTTACGCTCACAGAGGTCTTTAAGACGTTTGCCTTTGACCCCACAACATCGGCGGAGCCGTCTGGAGTGGTGTCGCAGCCGATCATCATGGCTGCCATCAGATTGGCATCGTATAGTGTTCAGCGAGGAATCCCGCTTCACTCTTGAAGCAGATGACCACCGTGTTCGTGTCTGGAGAGGACGAGGCCAGCAGTCCCAATCAGTCTTTGTTTTACAAAGGCATACAGCCATAACTTCTGATGGGATGGTGTGGAGAGCTATTTCTTATGACAGCAGGTCATCTTTAGTCATCCTCCGTACATCTTTGACAGTTCAACGATATGTTGATACCATCCTGCGGCCGGTTGCATTACCCTTCATGGCACGTCATCCTGGGACCATTTTCCAACAAGATAATGCCAGGCCACATACCGCTCGCATATCTCTGGACTGTCTCCGTGTGGTTGATACTCTTTCTTGGCCAGCAAGGTCACCAGACCTTTCACCAATCGAGCATGTATGGGACATGGTAGGCCGCCAGATTCGGGCACAACAAAATATCGCAGATCTGGAACGACAACTGATGAGTGCCTGGCACAGTGTGTCGCAGGGTGACATTAGGAACCTCTATCACTCCTTGAATCAATGAATTCAAGCATGCGTTGCCACCAGGGGCGGTTCGACCAACTACTAATTTGAACACTCAATGGGTGATTGTGAGCCGTGAACAGGTACTATGACCTAGATTTTTTAATCATTTTATTATCTGTGTATGAGCTTTCAATTTCATCAAAAACAACCACTTCCTTCATGGTGCTTCGATTTTTTTTCGCAAAAGAGTATATTTGAAAGAATAAATGCACGCATTAAAATGATGTTATATGCATATATAAACATTAAATTTTGCATAAAAATATGTAAAAAGAACATGTGAAAAACGAGCACGCAGAAAAGCTTAAAAGCCAAAATTATATGCCTTTACGTAATATAAATGTAAGCAACAGGCGAAAAAATTTTAAAAAAAGAGGGAAAAAGAAATACAGTTCTGAGAAAATATAAAACTACAAAATCACAATCGAAATTTTTCAACACGAAAAATTTGGAAGGAAGGCACAAAACTAAAGAACTAGACAGCTAGTCATTTTCATCAGTTGAGCGGAAATTTAAAGCTCAAATACGAGAGCTATGATTTGGTTCCTACTACCAATCTATGATCATATTGTAAACTTTAGAATATTAATACAAAAATGATAATTTTAATAATTAATTTTGCATAAATAATGGAATAAAAAGAGTAAATAACGTAACATACTATATTCCCATTAATGACAGCACACCCACTAGATTAGATTAGGTTATTCAATTATCGCAAAGCACACGAGGGCTATCTGCCTAAGGGAAGGGATGCCTTCGTGGAGGGCTTTCTAAGGGAAACTGGCTCATATACACGTTACACATGGGGAAAACCACGAAAACGCCCATGCAGCCAGCCCGTTCGCGGGATTCGAACCTCGGACCAAACTACCAGTGTGCAACGTCTTTACCGCTCGGCCGCTGGTGGGCCGCACACCCACTAGAATATATATAATAACACTCTTATACGTCATCGCTACAAGTCATGATCCAATAAAAGAACAGTTAATTCGTACTGGATATTTATGCCAAATGCTTTCAAATAAACGTACGACGCGAGCTCAGTGAAGCTCAGTATGATTCTTCGTTCTCATCCATTTGGTCATTCCATTCGTGAGATTCCTGGCAAGTTCCTACCACCACATACAACAGTGAGTGATGCATTAGTGAAATGGATACGTGATAAATTTATAAAAATCCAACCCGAACCTGAGAAATCTAGAATACTGACAGAGCCGGATCATCAATTTTCCGGCACATGTTTCCGGCATATCAAATCAACAGGCTTCATTTGTAGTGTTTCCCTTATTTTACATAACAAATTATTTTAAATTTTGTACCTTTCCTGAACCTCGCATTTTACCCTCGCATTTCCTCGCCAGGATGCAAATTTAAAGTTAAGTGAAGTGATTATTTAAACAGACGAGTCTTGGAGTTTAGCGTGATTTCGCTAGCCAGCGCAAGTTACTACTTTGTCCTTGCTGTTACGCTGAGTTTCTGATACGCCTTTTTTGGCCACTTGATGAGTACATCACTGGGTAGGTTGTTGAGTCAGCCTTGTTAGGCTTAAATTAAATTGTTAGTCCAGTACTACTCGTTATCTTTGAAATTATTGTGTAACTCTTCTTAAGTTCCGCCGCAAGTCGTCGGTATTATAAAGCATTTCTCCCGCCTTCTTGGCATGCCTTCGTGGTGTAGTGGTCAGCACGCTCAGCGCGTATTCGAGAGGTCCGTGGTTCGAGTCCCGGCGAGGGCATTGCTCATTTTTCACATCTACTCCAGCATCAAAAACACCTAATATCTCTACACTGTAAACGCGAATTTCAGGCAATTTTGTTAAGAGTTTGACGAATAATTAAAGGGGTATTTCACCCTTCTTCTGTGCTGGTATTCTTTTACTCTGTGCGAGAAGTCGCCAGGTTCACTCGTAAGATCATGTTAACTGTATGATAGCTAAGAAGGTTAGATCTTACACATTAAAAACTTCTGGAGTCTGGAATTTACGCCTGCTTTTGTACAATTCATCTGGATGTGTTTGCATTGGGTTTCTTTGGGCAAGCTAAAACATATAAGCTACAATCATCACTGAACGAAACACTGCCCGACGACTGAAGTTTTGAGAAGGTATCTGATTGCGTCGCCAGTAGACACTAAAGCAATAGAAAAATATCTTTTGGAGTGAACGATCAGGCTATAATACGTTGTGATGATCTAATGGATATGAATGAGCATGGCACTTGTCAACAGAGCGTTACTTTAGAGTACACTTTTTCCACTGTGAAGTTTGGTGGAGGAGGAATTCTCGTGTAAGCCCGTTTTCTTGATTTCACCTTGCTTTGCTAGGTTTTGCGTTCAGAATCCTGAATACCGGGACTCGGATGCAATCCTGAATACTTCTGCTCTTCTTATCTTATACTGTAGCAACAGTTTGAAAAAACGCATTTGTCTTTTAACATGATCACGTTCTCATCAGAAAATGAAGATCACAAGTGTGAGGAAGTGGGAGTGAATGGACTTTAATGGGCAGCCGAAAGCCCCGTTCTTCTGCCATCTCAGCTTCCTAGGGATGGAAGGAAGCACCAGTCGCAAACCAGACAATATTGCCACCAAACCAGTGAGCTTACATTGTGCTACTGATAGATAAAATGTACAGTGCACGTAGTCGCTACTCATCGAACTCGAGTCGTATTCCAAACAAATGTAGTATATCAAGGAGTCCAAACACGATATGTAGTAAGTTGGACGCATTTCAAAGCAGACTCAAGGTATCTGTATATTTAACTTTAATACACAGCTTAGAATTTATCCTATACGCTTATTTTTCAATCTACAAAACTGTTTCGTAATGAAATTTCGCACAGTACTTTCAACTTCACATTCATGCTGTTCTTGATGGCATTTTAATAAGAAGTATAATATTCTAATTCCTTATTTACTGTACATATATTACGTATTATCAGTTATAAGATTATATTTTAATAATATGTTAGGAATATATTAATTTAACATGTTAGGAATTTGATTTATACTTACTTTTAATTCCTTTTTGATAAATCTTAGTTTGAAATCTACACTCACGTTTGTGAAAATTGCAACACCAAGAAGGAATCGTCATAATTGAATGCAATTTAATACACAGTTGAGTGGTAGTGGTACAAATAAATGATTAAATGTTCAAAGCAAACAAACAAGAACAAGAGATCAGAATCAGTATTTTGTGTGGCCACCACGCGCCGCAATAAGTGCTGCTACACGACGTGGCATGGAGTCAAACAAAGTTTGAATGTCTGACTGAGGAAGAGCATTCCATATCGTTTGTACGCGTACCCAAAGTTCGTCTGCAGACGCAACAGGACGAGGATCACGAGCAAGACGCCGACCAATGACATCCCACACATGTTCAATTGGCGACATATCCGGGGAACACGCAGGCCAAGGAAGAAGCTGTACCTGCTGCGCTGCAAAGAAGGATTTAACAATCCGAGCAGTATGAGGGCGGGCATTGTCCTGTTGAAATACAGCGCCTGGCAAGCTTTGAAGGAAGGGAACAGCTTCGGGCTGTAGAACTTCACGGATATACCGGTTGCTGTTCAGATTGCCCACAATTCGTAGCAATTGAGATCGTCTATGATATGCTATGGCGCCCCAGACCATAACTCCGGGTGTTCGTCCACTGTGGCGTTCGATAATGCACTCCGGAAGGTGGCGTTCACCGGCATAGCGTCTGACACGAATGCGGCCATCATGGTACCACAAATTAAAGCGGGATTCGTCAGAAAACACGACATGCTGCCAATCAGCACGCCAGTCTCTATGCTGATTGGCCCATTGTAGCCGCAGGCGGCGATGGTCGTGCGTTAGGGGGATCCTGTATAAAGGAGTCCGTGCGCGCAGTCCACACTGCAGCAGACGTCTACGAATTGATGAAGCACACAATGAAACACCTGTAGCTATTGACCACAGTGCTGCCAATTGTCTAGAGGAAGCTGTACGGTCCGTCCGCGCCATGCGGACCAGGTGTCTATCATCGCGAGCTGACGTCACATTTCGGGGTCCACTCCCGGATTTCCGAGTTGTCCGACACTCGTCCGTCCACTGCTTCCAAACGCGCATCACTGTGCTGCTGTTACGCTGCACACGAGAGGCTACTGCACGATACGACAATCCAGCTTCACGAAGGCCGATGATTCTCCCTCGTTCAAACTCTGTAAGTTGTTCAAATCTCGCTCTCTTTCGTCGACGAGGCATAAGTACAGATTGAGTTAACGTTTACCACTAGCAGATAACCACCGATAACCATACACGCCTCGCTACAGCCGTCTATTTATTCGGATCCATCAGCCGTTCGGAGGGCGCTGCTCAGCATACGCATGCGCTACGGATTTGCAATTCTAATCATTTGCATATCATGCGCTACTTTGCATTTCCTGAAAATTTCAGCTCACTCGCGTAAGTCCTTCATGGTGTTGCAATTTTCACAAACGTGAGTGTATTATTTACGCTGTCACTTTCTTATTCTTCATAATCAATTTTGTCCCCAAAACTCAGATTTAAGACTGTGCATAAATATATTTTTTAACACAATAAAAATTTAAAATGAAAGGTATTTAAAATGAAAGGTATTTAAATTTCGCCAAAGGTTGTTTTAATGTAAATTTGGTAAAATATTTAGAAATGTCAATGAATTTTTTTTTCCAATGGCGGGCACTTGTCTATAACGGCGTTGGCGTCTATTAAAGCCAGACGTCGTGGCCATTTTATTGTGAAGGCACCTAATAGAGGACCACCGGTACCTCCTATGAAGGGACAGACAATTTTCCATCCATGCCTTCTCCGGGATTCGAACCCGGACCCTTCGGTTCGCAATCAGGCTCCCCTAACCACTCTATCGTCTGGGCGGCTCGTTGAAATTTGATTTCTATAATTTAACATTGCCTGAAAAGAAAAGTATCGCATGTTTTTCTAAAAATAACATTCATCGAAATTTCTTCACTTTCCCAAATATGTAAATGTACCAACAGGCGTTTTTCCTTTAATGGAAAAAATGGAAAGCCCGTTTGAAAAACGTACACAGGAATACTGTAGTTAGTTGCTCTATCACTAAAATGCATAAAAAAACATAACAGACTTCTTTCCAAATTTTCTAATTTCACTTTTCTTTTGATATGAAAGCTTGAAACCTGTTTCGTTCAATGGGAATCAGTTGTAAAGATTGTTATATATATATATTTCAAGTTAATCGGCTGGAGAATTATTATCTGTTTTTTTCCCTGCTGTACTGGAAATGAAACATGCAATTTAAAAAACATTCCACTCACATGATTTTACGCTTCTTTAAATATATTTATCAAGCAAAATATTAGAAACACTATGGACCAAAAGAAAAAGTTTTTGAACACGGAAGTAGAATGGTAAAATTTTGAAGCGTAAATTATTTTTGATATTTGTGTGACGCTTAATATTTTATATAGCAGCTTACCAAGCAGTATAAATTCTTCATTCATGCAAATTATCATCATTACAAGTCTCCTATAAAAATCTGGCAGAAAATTGTGCGTATGTAAATAAATGATAACATAGTTTTGTTGGCTGTCTCAGTCATAATCGGGATTTCACCGATTAATAGAAAACCAGCAAATACGCAGCGCAACTTTATACTAAAATACAAGATTGAGACACATAAAAATTTAGCCACTATCCTTTTAGAGCAACCATACTCAATCCACGGCTCGGCGACCAGTACGCTGATTTCTGAAAGCTAATGCCCGAAAAAACACAAGATAATGCAAAAATGTATGCAAAGCTAATCAGATTTTATTCGTTAACATATTTTTACGAATTATCTTGTTCTAATATAAAAAATGTGAACAGCTTGTATAAAAATCAGCTTACTGATCTCACCTTGATGACAGATTAAAGGCATCATGCAGCAATTATAAATTTGACTTGGAAAAAAAAAGGGTTTGTCCTACTATCAAAAATCAAGTTAATTTTTAAATAAACATTTGTATACATTAAGGTTGATTTGTTTTGAGATATAGCATATTATATTGTAATCCGGATTATGTAGCAGATACAGTTCTACGGGTTCGAGGATTTGGAATGATTGACGACAAAAATTAATAAAGAATCAAAGCACAATTTATTTGCCAGTATTCCACAGGAGAGTTCCAAAGACACGTTTACAGTCGTCGAAAAGCTACGATAAACACACTGAAACGATCAACAACATTTCAGGCTACAACGGTGAAGACTGCTTCAGGGCACAGCACTTAAAGTACAGCATCCGACTTGGTTCGGTCGCTCTCAAGCTAAAACACTACTACTGAACTTAACATACTCTCACTACTGAATTCAAATACTCTCGATACTCCGCGTACATGTAGAGAATGTATAGCTTTTGACCTGTCTTCGAGAACATTCTCGGGAAAACCGGTTAGGATTCGTTCTAGGATGTTCTCGCTAAGTTTATGGCATATCACCAGTTTTGTCGCCAAATATTGCCAAACGGGCGATTTTGCCCCAAATCTGGCAACCCTGCCTTTCCTTGCCACTTTCTGGAAACCCTAACCCCGCTTTCGGGGAAGATATCTTACCACAGCTGGGCATTTCGCAGCAATATGTTCTGAGTAAGTATTCTAGAATTTAAAGTCTCATTGATAGGTACGCTGATGGAGAAAGTTTGAAACCCGCTTGGTCTAGGCCAGGGATGGGCAAACTACGGCCCGTCGGAAGACTGTATCCGGCCCGCGGATAGAATCTCAATTTGCCGGTCCGAGGCAAATTAAAAGTAATATATATATATAAATATTATATCTCCATCTCCTTTTCTACTTTGTTTAAATATTACTTTTTTTCTTCCTTTTGTTCAAAGGATTGATGATCTTTTTACTGTCTCTATTTTTGTTTTACAAAACATAAATCGACGGAAATAGCAAGCACAAACAGCTTTCAATCGGTAAAGTGTTAAACACGGAAGTACTTTGGTAGTTATGCTGTAGATTGGCGCCAAGAATCGTTATCTGTTTTTCGGGGAGAAGACGTATGCCAATCCAATATAAGGGAATCAGACCTCACATTTGGCAGACTGCGCATTTTAAGCTCCAGCCAGCGGTCTTTTCTTTTGTCGCGAGTTCTAGTATTATTGATTGCGTATGGAAAGATTGCGGACATATAGCATCATTGTGAATAGTGGTTTTGAAATTGTTAAAAGTATAGCGTAGCTAGTGCTTGTTTGGGTTATTCGTAAAATATTTCAACCCCAAAATGTCTACTAAAAAACGTAAAGTTGATTCAGAATGCCATGCTTTTAATGATGAATGGACCTAGAAATATTTTTTACAGTTGTAAAAGATAAACCAGTGTGTCTCATCTGCAATGAAGCTGTAGCAGTCTTCAAAGAATATAACATCATTATCGAAAGTGAGTTTCCCGAATTTAATATCTCACGCCCAGAAAATCAGTGCTATGTTTGCTTCATCTTATATATGTGAACAAGTGTTTTCAACAATGAACCTTAGAAAGAATTATTTAAGAAGTAGAGTGACAGATGAGCAGTTAGCCTCGTTCCTTAGAATCAGTACATCTCACTTCGAACCTCAATATAAGAAACTTTTAAAAATGAAAGCGCAATTTCATTCTTCTCATTAACATATTTAAATTGTAATACTTGTATACGTTTTTAAAATTTTAGAAAAATTTACCTTGGCCCGCCGAACTTTTTTTTTTTTTCGATTTTTGGCCCGCGAACGAAAACGTTTGCCCATCCCTGGTCTAGGCTATGATCTGACATTACTTCTCTGTCCTGCCAGCGTGTTTTTCGTTATTTCTCTTCCTTGCTTCAAATAAATTAAAGAGGGAACACAAATATAATTTTTGAGACCAAGAGTGTATCTTGCACTCGTCTATTGCACTCATTATAAGTGCAGTCACTGTTAATCGTTTAGCTAAATCGGCCATTACGATTGCTAATATCTTAATGCACTGTCTTTCGGGCATCATGTTCTACGTCATCAACATCTAAATCATCATATTTAAGAAGTTGTAAACCACAGAATCCATATTTGTGCCTTTCCATCTAATATGGTTATTGATGTACTTGGTTCTTCAAGTCGCTTAATTCATGACTAATACAATTTATTTGAAAGTGATTTTATTTTCAGCCATCAATTCGAATATGCTCTTTGATAACAAGTTCAGTGCGGTCGATATTTAGAAGAGGGGAAAAAATGAGCTTAAAATCCTCTTACATGCTTATTAAGTGCTGTAAAAGACCCTGTGTGCTAGTAAACCTAAGATCATGTAGATTATTGTTTACAGATAATGTGATTTCAGCTGCTTATTTAAGATATTTTTTCCCCGCTTTTTGCGATTTTATGTTACATTCACCACACGAAAAACTCCCAACAACATTTACCTTCAAGTCAATTAAATTACCCTCCTCAGTGAAACAACATTAATGTAAGCGCAATTAACTTCCTTTGCAAAGTGCTTAGTTAAAAGGTCTGAAATTTGATTTTGTTGTCTTGGGGAAAAGAGAAAAAAAAGTCTGAAAAGGTTTAAGATCTTAACGTCATGAATTAGATTCTATAGTCGGGGTTTGTAAGGTTTTCGGGCTATCTCTGAACTCGCAGTTTATCAGTCTGCTCTTGAACTCATTCTTTACTTACAGATTTTTTTTGTCTTTTTATTTTTATTATTAAATATTAGTTTCTTCGAACTTGCGATACATAAAATTCAAAAGTAAAATTCCAAAATTTAAAAAATATAGCACATTTTTTGAATTCCCGATAGGGTGTTAAGTGCTGCCATACATTATCCTATCTTTTTCCATCTTTTCTCAGTTCATCATATTAATGTCCAGTTTTCTGAACAAGCTGACCTACAGAACTTTTTTTTATCTTGTAAACTTTACGATTAACCATCACATTCTTCGCACTTAAATTGGCGCCACATAAAATTCAACAGCAAAATCGCAAAATTTTTAAAAACAGCATATTTTTAGAATTCACGATACATTGTTAGTTTTATCATATATATTTTAAGAAAAGAAGGGCTATTAGTCTAGATCCTCATTTTTTAGTTGAATCGCTTTTGTTCCTGGCTTCACTTTCCAAATAATTGGCCCCTGGCCCGGCCAGTCACATATATAATGCTTTTAATAGATCCATCTGGTATTTTTTCATCTGTCCAGCTACTAATTAACAACAACGATAAAAGACTCGCTTTATTGCTTTTAAATCACTTAGTTTATTAATCAGTAACAGACAGATTAAATTTAAAAAATTGAATATCTTGCACTTCACCAAATGGCAACAAACTGGCGTGTGGAAGATACATCTTATATCTTTCATATCGGACAGTGGGATTTAATTTAAACAGTTTATTTCTTTTATTAAATTTCAAACAAAAATATGTTACGTTTCGCAGAATTTGAAAAATGATACTAAGACAAAAGTGAAGTTCGAAACTAATAGCACTTTTGGTGCTAAAAACATAAAAAATATTGCTCAAAGACTGAAAACGTAATAATTCAAATTGTTTTGCATTTATAAAATTTGCGAGTACGTTCAGTTTTTATTACTGACAAATAGTATATGCTTAAAAATTTTCATAACGAGGAAATAATTAGTAATAATTAGTAATTATTCATAAATTAATGCTACTAAATTGTTTTATATAATCATAAATCAGAAAACTGCTAATTATTATTATTATTATTATTATTATTATTATTATTATTATTATTATTAACGTATTCCTCCCTTGCTTATTAGCGCTATGTTCTGAAATTAAAAAAAATATTTGCATAATTTTTCGCTTCCTCAACTGCATACAATTCTCCCTCTGAGCTCCAGTTGATTGGTAAAATTGCATTCCCTTTATTCAGTGTATTCCATTTTGCATTTTTGTATTAGCAATTCATCTATTTTATTTTCCCTTGCATTTTTATTTGAAACATGTTTTGTGCAGATTCCGGACATAGCAGATGTTCTCACGCTTAAGAAACTTTCCAAACACGTGATTTCACCGTACTTCTGTTATTTACGTTCCAGCTCAATGTAACCTTATTAACTGCCGATGTGGTCGATCTTTCGAAATCTGTTTTTTTTGGCCCACTTCTCTTTCTTTTTTCTGATGTCCCTCTTGGGAACTGCAGTCAAGACTCATTCACGTGAGGCGCCACAGAGGCTTTACTAAGTAACTGAGCCTGACACGTCGCTCACTCAGTTACCATCAGATATCGGCTCAATATCCGGCAGATACTGTAATATTAATATTACTATGTACTGTTATTGAAATGTACCCTTCTTTTAAACAAATAACATTGTTACAATTACTAGTAGCTTATCTATGACTACTTTTCATTTGTTATGTTCTTCTTGTAACCGTGTTCTTCGGAAATTAAATTATTCGCATAATTTTTACCTCTCTCAGTTATAGTACAATAAAATTAGTTTTATTGTACTATAATTGAGATTTAGGCGGAAATTTATGTAAAATAAATAAAAGTTTAATAAAATAATAAAATAAAGTAATAAAAATGAAATGCTTAATAAAAATTTAACAATACAGTATTATTGAATTTTGAGTGTGTACAGCCATTTATCATGAAAACTTTATGCTATCAGAAATTTTCTTTTCAATCTGCCGAATAAATCAAGTAACGAATTTATCACAAGGCCAATTCCGTTATGCAAGGAAAGGAGACCTTTTCAAATAACTACTAAAATCTATTTTAATCACTGGTTAAATCAAGCACCAGTCATTTAAAAAAGATTTGCACAATTTTATATGGATCTATTTTTTATTTTATTAAGCTGTGGAAACTTCAGTTAGTATAAAATTAAGAATTGAAAAGAAAGCGAAATGTAAATAAGAATGAAATCATAATTTCAGTAGGATATTATAGAATTCATGATGTTAAAAGGTATTTCATAAATAAGGAAATTAGAATGTTATAAATTTTTGTGATTTGTTCTAACGCATCGAAATATCTTAAGGTTATATGAAACTTTTATATTATTCGTGATATTCCGAAAAAAAAAAAAGCTTTTCTTGAAAAACTATGATAATCATCATTTGGGCCTTGCAAAAACAAGAAAGTTTCGAAATAGATCTGAATACTGAAATTTCAAAAGGACTCTTAAGTATTCTGATCATTTTTAAAAAATATAGTGCTCAAAATTTAAATTCTACATTGCTTAAAAGTTATTATTTACTTCAAAATTTCAAGATTTATATTGTCCATATCATAATATTTTCTTCATTTTTTACTGCTTTAACGCTGTTTCTCAAAAACAGTTTCTTTTTTTAATCGCTAAGCTTTTGTCTCTTTGAGTAGGGGATATGTAAGGTAAGAAAAAGTAACTGCTTATAATTAAACTCTCTAAACTTCATCATTTCAATAATCCTTCTCCCATGATTATTATAGAATGCTTATAAGGTATTTCTCCCGCCTTCTTCACAAGCCTTCGTGGTGTAGTGGTCAGCACGCTCGACGCGCAACAAAGAGGTCCGTGGTTCGATTTCCGGCGAAGGCGTTGCTCATTTTTCATACTTCTGCTTCCGAAATAACCTAATGTCTCTACAACTGACGCATGCCTTCGTGGTGTAGTAGTCAGCACGCTCGACGCGTAACCTAGAGGTTTGTGGTTCGATTCCCGGCGAAGGCGTTGCTCATTTTTCATACTTCTGCTTCCGAAATAACCTAATGTCTCTACATGCTAACAAGGCCAGGTACTTAAATAACGTTTCTATGAGTATTCATACTGAAATATGCACTGAAACCTTGGGTAACAAATCAAAATGAAGTTGAACCAAATTGAACCTGCCTTAGCCAGCACTTCATATAATTTATTATCTGATATTTCTTATCCACTTTCCTGTCCTGTCAGCACGCTTTACGCTATTTTTCTCCCTTGCTTTAACTAAATTAAGGATGAAAAAAAAAGACGCAGACGTAACTATCAAAAACTTGTTCTTATCTTGCAAGAGCCTAGCTATGTGTCTGTGTCAAGAAATTGTTTTGTCGAGAATAAAAATTTGTTAAATCGGCCACCGACTGCTAACATATGTAACGCCATCACTGGGTCATCAAATTCTGCAACATCAACGACTAAGTCATTACATTGTTGTATTTACATGTTGTATGCATATATCTGTAAATATTTAAATCCTTTTTATTGCATTCTTGTATTATTTATTTATTTGTTTTGTATTTGTGGGAACATTTATATTTCATATATGTGTTGTTTGTTTCTAATATGTAATTGTTGATTTTGTGATCGAACGCCAATGCCCAGAATACAAAAATAGCTTAAGTGAAATGCAAGATACCATCTTCACGCAACAGATCTTTCTTGAATTTTTTGGAAGCTGATGTATTATAAATGCGGCTGAGACAGCACGGACGAGTTGTTGTTGATATTACTGTTTTGGTTGTTATTTGACTGCGAGATCTAGATGAATAGTGAGTTTACTCTGTAAGTGATTTTGGTTGTTTCCGATATTACTCGCACCCTAAGGAGAAATTGTTTTTTTCTGAGTTCTGTTTAAGCTGCTTGAATTGCTTGCTGCCTGTAATTAATTTTATAATAAACTGCTAATTTCTTTTTGGTATTCGAAGAGATCTTTCAGAGAGATATAAGCGAACCGATAGCCTGCAACATTATACGCATATATATACACAGATGGAAAATGAAATTCCAACACCAAAAAGGAGTTGCGCTAGATAAACGAAATTTGGAAGGCATGTGTGCGCGTCTGAAAGATGACGTCTATATGAATTTCGCACTAAACGAATAAGTGACGCTCTAAAAGCGCCACAATGAATATGTAAATCACGTTTGCTTAAAATACCCGATGCTTCGTGTGCTAATTTAATTTCCGGATTGAGTGCTGTGAGCGAAATTTGAGTCAATAATGCTTTTAAGGAGACGAAGAAGGCAGCATCAACAGCTTGCTGAGTTTGAACAAGACTGTGTAATAAAGCTATGAGCATTTTTTTCGCTATATTAAAAAAAGACTTAGCAGGGATGTATCCACTGTGCATGAGTGTTGGCAGTAGTGGTTACGGGAAGGTACAATCTCAAGAAGGCAAGGGTCCTGTCGCAGAAGTGCCAGAACCTGTATTAACCGCATATCTTTGGCGAATCGTACTGCATCTGCAACAGACATTCGAGCTTTTGTTAGCGCCAGAGTGAAACAGAGAACAAATCGATTACTTGACGGACAGCTCATAGCCAAGATGCCCTGGAGTGGCCATACCACTAATTTCATATCACCGCCATTTGCGACTTAAGTGGTGTCAAGCTCATTGGAGGGATGAATGGATATCTGTTGTGTTCGCAGACGAAAGTCGTTTATATCTTCGTGCCAGTGATGGCAGTATGTTAATTAGAAGAAGGAAAGGTGAGCACTTGGAAACAAGCTTTCTGCAGCTCAGACACATTGCAGCCACAGCATGAGCATTCTTGTAGTTATCTCACATAGCTTGACAGCAAATTTGTATATCAGATTGGTGGCTGCCATTCTTGAACAATATTTGAAGAGACATTTTTCAACAAGGATAATGCTCGTCTCCACAGCGCTGCTATCATTCAACGTGCTATACGGAGTACCGAAAAGTTGACATCGCCACGGGATCATCCGATCTTTCTTCCATAGAGCACGTATGGAACATGACTGAGAGAAAAATCCAGCATCATTCACAACTAGCATGGACCGTTGCAGATTTGACTGACCAAGTGCAACAGGCATGGAACTGAATCCCGCAAAATGATATATAACACCTGTACAACACCCTGCGTGCGCATTTGCATGCTTGCATTCAACGCTATGGAGACTACAACAGTTTTTAATGCACCTCCATGATTAATAACTGCATTATTATTTTGTGGATTAATAAATATAATTTGAATCTTATTATCATCTGTATTTCGTCATTTTTATTAATTTTGTTTCTGACAGAACAGTCTTTCATTCCCGTGTTTTCAAGCATTTCCACCTAAATTTCAAATTATATCTTCATTTATAATTTTAAAATCCATTTGAGTGTAATTTGCATATTCAGAAACTAATTTCCTGCTTTGACAAGCTTTCACATTAAATACGAATTATATTTAGGAAGCTAAATACTAAAAAGGTAATATGTAGTTTAGAATAGACATAACTATATGAATAAAAGTCATGTGGGTTCTGGTGAAATATGTATGCATAATTAAAACACCTGTGTCAGTATAACTTGAAAATATGATCTGTCGCCCTGTCGACATGGTGGTAGGGGAGCCGGTTAACATAGCCTTGGGCCTGGATTTGAATCCCGGCGAAAGCATGGATGTTTATAAGTGCGTAGGGCTTTGCGGTATTAGGGCACTGCCAACTGAACGTCCTTTCGAGTGCTTGGTGGAAGAGGAAGACGAGTGGAAAAACCTTGGATCCGTCCGCCAGGAGATTCTCCAACAAATTCAGGGTACAGCAGGAAACATTCAAGGTGTTCAAGGCCTAAGCAAACAACAGATACATTTCTTGCCTCCTGGCCATGACAAAAATACGTGGACATTATCTGATGTTAATTTCAGACTAGTGAGATAAGTGACACCAACAATAACTTGCAACAAAAATTTTATCTTACCTCCTTAAGGAAATCTAATAAATCTAATGAACAAACACATTAAATTTTACTAAGGACGAAAGAAATTTCTTGCAAGTTCAGTTTAATAATATCAAAATTTTGTAGGGTTATAGAAAAAAATTTAAAAAATGAACATAGTAATAAGTAAAAATTGTATTTATTTAGCGAATCAGGTAAATGTTATGCACATATACTCGCTTTATATACGTTGTTATTATTTGTTTCCTAATACAGCAATCATTTTTGTATGCTAATTCTAGAGACAACCGAATTCTTAAAAATACACTGGACAATATACACTTCAGAACATTTCTCAATATACTCTTAGACAAAAAAAAAAAAAAAAACGACGCACCAAGAAGGAGTTATCCGAATGGGACGAAAATCGGTAGAAGTGATGTACATGTACAGAAAAACAAATGATTACAGTTTGAGAAAAATTGAATGATTTATTGAAGTAACAGAGCTTCACAAACAAAATGAAAAAGTCAGTAACGCGTTTGTTCACCTCTGGCCCTTACGCAATCAGTTATTCGGCTTGGCATCGATTGATTAAGGTTGCGGATGTCCTCCTGAGGGATATCGTGCCAAATTCTGTCCAACTGGCGCGTTAGATTGTCAACATCCCGAGCTGGTTGGAGGGCCCTGCCCATAATGCTCCAAAAGTGCTCAATAGGAGAGAGATCCGGCGACCTTAATAGAAACATGTGCAATGTGGGGGCGGGCATTATCTTGCTGAAATGTAAGCTCAGGCTGGCGTGACATTAAGGGCAACACATAGGGCCTTAGAACTTCGTCGACGTACCGCTGTGCTGTAAGGTTGCGACGGATGATAACCAAAGGTGTCCTACTATGAAATGAAATGGCACCCCAGACCATCACTCCTGGTTGTCGGCCTGTCTGCCGGAAGACAGTCAGGTTGGTATCACATCGCTGTCCGGGGCGCCTCCAGACTCGCCTTCGCTGGTCATCGGGGCTCAGTTCAAAGCCGGACTCATCACTGAAGACTATTCTACTCCAGTCAGTGACATTCCAGTGTGAATGAGCCCGATACCACTGCAAACGGGCTTGACGTTGTAGAGAGGTCAATGGTAGTCGGCGCAAGGGGCGCCGTGACGTCAGCCCCCTTTCTGTGAGCCGTCTATGAATGGTCCTTGCGGTCACTGAAGCACTAGTTGCATGTACAATCGATGATAATGATGCATCTGGGGCTGTGAGTGCCAACTAGTTGCATGTACAATCGATGATAATGATGCATCTGGGGCTGTGAGTGCCGCTCTGACGATTGCTCGGTCTTCACGTTCTGTCGTTTCTCTAGGCCTACCGCTTCCTTCTTGACGCTATGTGCGGCCATGGTTCACCCAGTCCTGCCAACATCGTCTAATAGTGGCTTTGCTCCTGCTCAGATGTCGAGCTATTCGCCCATAAGGCCAACCGGCTTCTGAGCCCAACTACACGACCTCTCTCAAATTCTGACATCTGCGCATATCGTTCGCGCACCTGTATGTGAGGCATAGTTACTGTCTACCAGAGTACACGGAATGAAATGCGTGAAGCATTTATGACCTGGAATCGTAATTTCTCCTCTTAAATATTCTGCCAGTTGCGCAGATCAGAGGCGCTGTAGCGACAACCGCTCATTCATTAGCAGCCAAAATGTAAAATTTTGCATTTTCCGTCGAAACCTGTATGCATATCAATTTGTGTCCAATTTGCTTTATATCTTCTCGGTGCGTCGTGATGCGTCGTTTGTTTTGTCTAAGAGTTTTTTTGTACAGAATAGTCCTGCTTGATATATTGCGGACCAAAATAAATTTTTAATGAGTTCATAACAGCTTGCTTGATTTGATATCAAAATTTACAATTCGGTTGACGGTTGATAACGTACGAACGATTACAAAGAAAGCCAACTATATCTGCTCCAGTAATCATTACATATAGAAATATCTTTTGTCATTAAGTAGAGTTTTGCTTTTATACATCTTGAAAATGAAGCTTTATGAATTGCTTCTAAAAGTATTGGTGGAAGAAAGTTGGATTATAACGAAAGATATTTATTTAATATATACTGCAAACAAACAATATTTATATATACTGCATACTTAAAAATCAAAAGTTTTAAAATGGAATATGGCAAAGTACAATAGAACTGTCTGCCTATAGAAAGGGTTGTTGTACTTCTTAGCAACAATGGCTTGTATTTATAAAGTTCAAATTTTATTTAGTTATTTATCATCCATGAAAATGCGAGTAAGTAACGTTCGACTATTTCTAAAAAGGATTTGGTGTAACCCTTTTGAGGTAAAGGACAGATTGAAAGGTGAGTTGATGAGCGGGGAGATTTCATTTTAATAATAAGTTGTAAGAAATGTTACTGAAATTAATCCTAATTATTTTATTTTATTTCTTTAAGGCACATGCTATTATATTTTAAATAATTTAAAAAAATGTACTTCGAAAAATACTGACTCTTCCTCTCTTGGATGTACGGGAGATAATGTGTTTAAATTTATGCTTTACATTACGGAATGCATAATTAAACTGAGTAACTTCACTAAGATAGTTGGGCGACATTTTGTTCTGTCTTTGAGTCCTGCATTACAAATGACAACAACGAACATAAAAACTATATTTAACATAAAATGTTATATTATAAATAAATATTAAAATATTTATTGGCACTTATAAATATGGAGGATAATAAATAAGGCTTGCGGATTGATAACACAATAATAATTTGATTCTTTATAAATAAATTATTCTCTCAACATTTTCTGCCCCATGCATCCCTTTCACCATTGCTAGATGATCCTTCTCGCGCTCCTTTACAAAACTTTAGGTGATTTTTTAACCAATTTCATAGATAAAACAACACGATGTGTAGAAAATGTTAATAAATTCCAAAACTTGAAAAAAATTCTTTATACTCCTAAATTAAAACCAAAACTTAACAGATAACTAATAGGCTGACAGCATTCCCTAGTAAAACTATGAAATTACCCCCTCCACTCTCTCTTTTGTGAACCTCTACTCTGCAAAAATCAGGACGGCATTGCTGCCAGAAGTCACCGTTCTCCGGGCCTAAGATGCCAAAGTTATCGCTCTCAGAGCTTATATTTTCATTTGTTACTTAGACTAATTTAATTTGCATTTTCTTGTGGAGTAGATGAAACAGTAGAAATGCAGGAAAGATTCAATATAAAAAACAACGCGTTAAGTATGTGGGGTTCCAACCTTCTATCTAACAGCTAAATGTGAGAAACGTAGCGAACAGATAAGCGAATAATCGCTTGAGTTCGTGAACAGAGACGTAAGACTCAAGAAGTGTTAATTACCCTTTATTTCTCAAAATAAGAATTAACAGAGTCGTCTCCTTTCTCAGAACGTACAACAAAGCCTCCACTTGGGCTTGAAACTTTAAGAACTAAAACTTGAATAATGCTTAACTTATAAGGTATTTCCCCCGCCTGCTTGGCATGCCTTCTTGGTGTAGTGGTCAGCACGCTCGACGCGTATTCGAGAGGTCCATGGTTAGAGTCCCAGAGACAGCATTTCTCATTTTTCATCTCTCCCGCTTTAAAAAAATACCTAATGTCTCTACAAAATAAACAGATATAGCCGAAGCTATCAAGATTCTAAGTAGTTGGCCCCTAAATCTCATTTAAGTTGGCGAAGCTATGAAGGGCCTGAAGTAGGCCGAGCGTAGTAATAGCTTAGAGAGAGACGTAGCAAAAAGGCGAACGCGCGCTAGCCAGAATCTCTAACGAAGTCAGTGGAATATCGACTTAAATACTACTCTTACTCATATGCATTAAACGCGATTCTGAAAACACATTCTAGTAGGAAATTTTAAGCTGAAAACAGAAAGGCTAGAAAAGTAGCTTTAACTAAAGATAACTGTTAAAAACTTAGGATAAACGTTACAATTAAACCAAAGTTTGAATTTTGAGTTTCTCTATTATATTTCCTTTCCCCTTAGCTTAACTCACCTATTGTGCAATTTTTTATGGCAGGTACTCTGCAGTGGATATTGTTTTTAATACAGATACTGCTAAGCGTACTTTTTTTTTTGCTATTACTACTATTAATCTCACGAAAAGCGCCGATTCTTTCTCAAGTACATTATCTATGAAATTTAAACTTCCCTAGAAAAATCGATTCTGTATTTTGCCATTACATTTATTTTTCACTCCACATTTGCTTCATTAAGTATAATGAAGAATAAGTGTGTAATTATCTAAAACAAAATCTCATTCAATCTATTATTCCGCAAGCTAAAAGCAATCAATAAGAACCGAATCGTATTTGAATAATAATATTCTTAAATAGTAGTAATAAAATGCTATGAAAATTTTTTAAACATTCATCTTAGAATTTTATAAACAGCAGTATACATTTGTTCTTGTCTAAAACTACACAAGGTAAATATTGTATAAGCATGCCGAAAAGCTTCTTCGTCGAATATATAATGAGAGTCTAATGGTAGAGCAGGAGACAGACGCGGGAGAAATAGTTAAAATACACGCACTTCCAAAAGTTAAGCACGGAGAAGAAAATGCTGATTTCCGGAAGCCAATCAGAGTTGAAGCGGATGCAATTCGCTGCAGAGGTAGATGGAACTATGCAAATATGTTAGGTAACAGCCAATCGCGCTATCATGTCAAGAAATATGCAAAAAAAGGCTGTCTTATAAGAAGCCAGCTTTATGAAGAGTTACAGAAGTTGATTGTAAGTGCTGATAGAAGGTGTTTAAAACTTTCGTACAATTTGTTTTCAAGACATACGTGTTTCTATGACCTTCCAGAAGACGAATGGAAGATTCTAAGCGCTGGCGTGCTGTGGGGCGCATTGAAGTAGGATCACAGATGTTGCTGTTTTCTTCGGCGTTCATCATTCTGTAATTTTACGTTTATGGAACCAATTCCAAAGCACACAGACAGTTGTCCGAAGGCCGGTAGCCGGTCGCCGAAGGGTTACAACCCCCGCGTAAAATCGATATATTGCTATTGTAGCCAACCGGAATCGCAGAGCGACCTCCACACGTGTGACATCTATGGTTACAGCGTCCATTGGTAAGGCGATATCTGCAGCTACTGTACGCCGAAGATTACATATGAGTGGACTGTACGCCCGGGTACCTCGAGTTTGTGTTCCTCTATCCGTCCAATCAAGAGGGGCAAGATTACAGTGGTGCCGGGAACATGTCAATTGGAATGTGTCTCACTGGGGCAATGTCACGTTTACTGATGAGTCAAGATTTGCTCTGGAGCCACATGACAAGCGTATGAGGATATGGCGTGAACAACGAATACGCAATCAGTTCCAAAACATCACCGAACATCACGCATTCCGCAGAGGAGACATTTTGGTGTGGAAAGGGATTTCATTAGGATATCGCACCGACCTGCACATCTTTAAACGGGGTTCTTTGACGGCTGTCCGGTATCGAGATGAAGTCCTAAAACCCATTGTGAGATTGTACGCTGCAGCAGTTGGCCCTACTTTTGTTTTAATGGACGATAACGTATGCCCCCATAGAGCTGACATTGTCGATGACTACCTGGACAAAGAATATGTACTGTTAAGAAGGAAAACTTCGCAAAAGCAGAAGTGGCTCCCTTCCAA
>KK117885.1:2062-15765 GCA_000611955.2 Stegodyphus mimosarum
AATCGTTGATCGTTTGAATGACTTTCGCCAATTGACTGCTTAAAGATTCTTATAAATCAATGGATAGCAAGCACATTCTAAAATTTTATCATTTAGTTATATTTATTCTTTGAAGAAAATTCTGTAATTCTAAAATCTTCCAAAGAATTCCAGGTGAGGCCGGCTGTATTACTCTAAATATCGTTTATTTGTCGCTATGTTTTGTCAAATATTCAGACTTGAGTTTTCTATATATACCGCATATATTAGCTGCATGACCTAAATAATTACGCGTGCCGAATATTTAGGCTAAAACGTAATAAAATAGATATATACATATGTACGAGATTAACTAGCGGATTTGTTAACAATACTTAAGGCAAAACAAGTACGTATAAATTTATAAAAATGCAAAGTACAGAAACGAAATTTCTCATATTTGAATAAACGAGAACGGAAATCAAATGTAAGCAAACCCATTATAACAAAGAGATACCATCAATTCCTTAAAATTAATTTATGAAGCTATAGGATTAGCAGAAATAATGAAGTCCTGCTATATTCTTTAAATCATTATTCACGATAATCTGTGAAGCAAGTTTCGAATCATTGTTTTCAAAGTTTAGGTTTTCTTAATGCCAAAACAGACTGTTTATAAACATTTCTGTTTTATTGGGCTTTATTCAGGGTTATTAGCTTTACTTTTACCAATAAAACCCTCATCATCAAATTTCTCAACGTGCGCCGGATTTCTGCAAACATACAGTTCTTTTCAGTTTCTGATTCGGAACACGTTTTAATCTTTTTTTTTTAATCTGGAAAAATTCCTTATTTCCATCTAATATTGTCAAGGCGTTGTGTTTCAAGTGAAGTTACTATTAAAGAGTACAAACGGGGAAAATATAGTTATTTTTTGGTATATATATGTCTATATATATATATATGTTTATTCCTAACATTGTTATGAATCTTTAAGACCATCTACAGATATGACTTATTGTGATTATGATTTTTGTTATTTTATCAATAATATGATCGTCTGTATGTCGACATGACTTATAATTGCTTCAGATTTAATAAAATTATATTAAGAATTTGTACTCCTAAACTACATTTTTCTTAATTAATTTTGTGACTATAAAAGCATGTTTTCCTAGGCTGTGTTTATAATGTTTTACATGTGTTAGATTGAATCAATGTTCATATTAGTTTCCCATTTTGGTTAAAGCATCGTGCCAAAAACATCGCGGATAAAACGGTGGAGCGGAAAACAACGAAAGGGAAAAATTACGTCGTTCAAAACAACGTGCAGAAGAGAAAGTTCTAAGACAACATGGTATAAAACATTGTGGTGTAAAAAAATGAACTAAGGAGTACTCTTACCTCTACATTTACTATTTTTGCATTAACTTACAAATTTGTACTGAAAAAGCAAGAAGAAAACTAAATATAAATGCTATGTATAGCCAGTCACTATATTAAACTAACCTATCATCTTCTTTTTAATTTATTTTGCTATATGTTTCATTAAAAACGGCTAATACACTTCATAAAAAAAGTTTAATTAAATAATGATGTCTAACTGTTAGTAAGATATGTTTAAAATGTTAGTAACTGCTGTACGTACCATTAAGTTTAAATAATTCATATCCAGACTTTTGAATGCTTAAGTTTTCTCTAAATGTTTAAGTTTATTTTCTTCTTGCTTTTCTCAATAAAAATTTATTCATGCATTGAAAAAAAAAAGTGTCCTTATTTCTTCTTATGTTCACAAGTCACTACGTGAAAATTCCCTAAAAATTTGTATAGTCAGAAAATGCATTATGTGTGATGATCAGCATGCGAGGATGCGTAACTTTCATATATTTAAGCATGATAATCTGAATGACATGGTTTTAAAACTCTGAAGATTTTGCACCGCTTTGTCTTCTACCACGATGTTTTAGAGCTGTGATATTTTCTCCTTGCAGTTTTTTAAATTTCACGACCTTGCATTGTTTTGCCGCGATGTTTTCGGCGGATAACTAAGTTCTAACTATATCATGTATAGTAGTTTAGATAAAAATTGTTAAACTAGTCACTGGAAATTGTTAAACAGTGACATATGCATAATGAGGCAATAAATGAAGAACTACAAGGAGAAACATTTACTAAGTTTAGAAGCGGTTAATTAAACGTAGAATTGTTTTAGTTTCTAGTGTTATCATGTATTGAAATATGTCTACACAGAAACTTTCAAACATTTTCATTTAGAAAACGGAAACGGATTGTACAGTATTGTCGGAAGTTGTGAAAACGTTAAACAATGAGTTTTGCTTAACTTAGGGATTTAATTTTTCATGAAAGATAAATAATTTAAAATCATACAAAATTTCATTCAAATACTTTTTAAATGAAAGAATAAAATCCTTGATCTAACTTATAACAGATGAAATCTGTTTATGATTTTGCTAAGCAACTTTTTGAAATAATATAAGCAGTAAACTTATATTGCTCTATTATTAAACTATAGAAAGTTGTTATTATTGTCAGCGAAAATTCTGCGATAATAAGTATAAGGTAATAATTCTGCATAATAATTTTGTATAAGGTAATTATAATGCTCTGAGAGCAGGTTTAAGTCAAAGTTATGGATGATGAAATTAAACAATTCTCATCGATTTCAAAGGTAGTCCAATAATCGATTTATTGTTTTAGATAGTATTATGTAAAAGCATGTATAATGGTTCTTCTAATTACATGTTTTCGTATTTATACCATAAATTATTAATTAATTTATCCATTTACTCACAATAATATTACATTTAGTGCATGTGCTTTGCCTGTTTATAATTTTCATCATTTATTTTCCTACTTTTATTGTACTATAACTATACCATAATAACGTTTCTACTTTTAAACTCTCTCAGTCCTACTAACTCATCGCTTCTAAACATAAAACGCAGAATCTTGAAAGCTATTATGTGAATGGTTTACTAAAAAGCGTTTTTCTCTTTATTTTTCTATTAATGAAATCTGGTTAGTTCTTTAATTAGGTTTTAAACTTTCTATAAGTTCCCCTAAGATAGCTATTTAAATAATCTAAATCAAAATTCTGTGTTAGATGTGGACAAGCTCTGTACATAAAAAGCCGGTTTGAGATTAGTGATAAAGCTACGAGGACGTAAAATACGCTGAAATTTTATGCAAATACTTCTGTTTATTAGCTTATATTCATTTGTATTTTCTTGCGTGTTCGATTTTAGCTACCTTTTGTTATTTGCTTTTGTTTCAATTTATTTTTTGTTATGTGAACGCATTTTGTTTCCTTTTATTACAGTTTTGTGCATAATTCTTACGTGCTTCGTGCTACTTTAATTTTTTTAAACCTTTTTTTAAATTCGTGTTTAATAAATGTATTATTTTGTAGCAATTATAATTATAGGTAAATGGGCGCACTACATTGTTATAGCTAACATAACCTTTTTGACTCAAAATTTGTAAGTAGCTGAAGATATAGGCTGCTGTAGAGTACCATGCTCTGCCAAGTGTTTCTGTACCTGCAAATGAAAATTCAGGATTTCTTTAATATATTATTTGAAATAGAAGCTAATTTGATTTTTTTAAACTAATAAAGCAAAGAGATTACTTTTTTAGCCAGCGTAACTAATTACTGCTTGAAACTATAGTTCAAGATTCAAGAAACTTAGAAATATTCCTTTGAACTATAAAAATAATTTGTTATGTTCTTTGATTATATAATGTCTCCCCCAACATAGCTTTAAAGGGCTTCGCTATATTTTTTGCTTTCACATGCACAAAAAAATAAGTAAAAAAGTGAAAATAAAAAATAATAAATAAAATAAATTTTCAGATTTACCACCGAACCAACGACGTAAGCAGAAAAGCTGTTTTTCGACTTAATAAAAATATGGAAACAAAATAGTGATGAAAGTATATAAACAGAGATATCTTTGAGACATTGAAAATCAGTTTCAAATATTCCACATTTTATAATTACGATCATAACTATATTTTACATTCATAAGAAATATGTGGCATTTATTCATGTGTTTTATCATAGTAGGCTTTTATCAGTGTGGGCTTATATCAATGTGAGTTTTTATCCAGTGTGTGATTTTACGTTTATCCTTGTCCGGTTTTTTTTTATCTGAGTGCGTTTTCATACGTGTGGGTATTTGTCTCGTGGTCACTTATCACAGTGTGGTTATTTTTGTGGCGTGCACTTCCATCCAGAGGGCTTTTATAAGGAAACCACTCTTTGACATCTGCATTTAAAACTATTAAACATTTAAACCTGCAATTAAGCCTTCTCATTCTATACGAAATATTTTTAGATATTTCTTTTCATTTCATGCTTTATGTCTTCTAGTTGCAATAAGAGGAACATAGAATAATAAACGCAGGATAATAGAAATTGTAAAACATTTGCCTCTAGAATTATGCCAAACCAAATATAAGATTAAGATGCGTAAGAAATTCAAGATGCCGTTTGAATACAGTTTTCAGTAAATTACTTATGTATCTAAATTTAGCGCTCCTCCCTCAAAAAAAAAGAGACGAACGTCATGGAAATCATGGATAAAACAGATTGTGAATTGAAAAGTTAGACTCCAATAAGGGCAATCGAGAGTTAATTCTTGAGAAGAATTATTCTTCTTTATTTTTAGAAAGAAGAAGATTTCTAGAAGAATTCTTCTTCTTTATTTATTGCGTCTTCGAGAAGCAAATCACAAAATGAATTTTCAGTGTCATCTTTGCAAATCTTCCTAAATTGTTCTATCAATTAACAGACTGAAAATGTTTGTCAATCAATCCAGTAATTAGTTACAGAGACGTAGTGCATTCCCACATTAATCCTAATATCAGCAGACTACTTCTTGCAAACTGAAAAACTAACAGACTAGCTTAATATATCTCCCTTACTCTAGCAAAGAAACGTACGATGATGTTATAATGTAGCATAGTTAAGTAAATTTATGATTTATTAATATAGTGGTAACTGATTATGTTAAAGCATAAAAAGCTGCTCTGATTAGAATATCCTCCCTTTCTTGCACGATCCCTCTTTTAAGGCATTCTCGGCGCTCTTAAAAAATGGAAAATTTATCAGATAGTAGTTAACTATCAAATTAGCCGCAGGATCTCCGACTAGCCTACTTAAATGTATAGTTGATATCTTTTGTGTGCTTGCTCATTAATACTTGAAATATGCGCAGTAATTTTATTTAACAGTTCTCTGGGCTATTTCTCTTTCTAATAAACTCAAAAAAAATTTTTTTTCTATCGGAATCTTTGAAGAGTCTAGTCAAGGATTCTTCGGGGGCTTTCACATAAATATTTGAGATAACCTTATCAACGGCAATGCAGCACTTAGTACCCGTTGTATAACCTTAGTAAGCTTAGTAGCGTAGTTAGAATGATGCTTCTGTAATTGCCGTTTTTCTCAGAATCTATCGTCAAAACATCATAAAAAATTAGCTAACAGAAATGCGATTTAACTCACATGTTATTGGTGACATAATAGCTTTAGAATTTATATTAAGCCTTTACTCTTCCTTATCATTAAATTAGTTTAACATCAAGAAAATGTATGTATATTGAAGATCAGACTTTGCTTGGACTGATTAAAAATGGCTTCATCACATAGCTCACAGCGGCACTGGCAAGATAAGGTAGTAATGTGATTTAAACCTAGACGACCCTTTTGTAACTTAAGGTTACTGTGTTACAAGATTTGTTTTTCTAACGACCAGAAACAGAAATCTTTGACCATGTGGGATCAGTGACTCATAGTTTACTTCTTGAGGAACTAAATGTAATTGTGTCTTCGTTTCTTCTACTTTTACAAGTGACGTCATTGAACTTGAACATTATTAAAAGCGTAACCTTATTTGTGTATTGACATTGGTTGTGCTTAAAACATATTAACATTTAGTCTTCTTAAAACTTTTATATAGAATCTCACATTTATTTATTTCTGGAATACGTTTGTAAGGTAATTTCCAAATAAAGGAGTTATTAGTCCAAAGGGGAAATTTGCCCTGAAGGACTATTAATTTCGTTTTGGCATTTTGCGTTGAAAACTATAAACGGCGAATCACTTCCCAAATCGTTGTCAGCGAACATTAGAGCCTTGTGTTATATTTAAAGAAATTAAATAATGAAGAATCTGCATGAACGTGTATATGTTTCTCGCAATGTGATAAAGCGACGGTGCCTAGAGTCATCAAAATTTGAATAACGTAATCTTCCATAGAATATAGGTATGTGGAAGCCCTAATTTGGAATTTGAAATTTCTTTTATTATCGATTTCATATTTTGTAACACTTCAACGAATTTTTGATTAACAAACTAAACAATTTCAAAGCGAGCAATGGCAACACTGAACGGGAAAAAATTATCTCCAGCGCACAAGACTCTGCATCGGAAATTCTAAAGATATTCTCATTTTAAAATTATTTTGCGATATTGCTATTGAAGTGAATTTTATAGTTTGAGTATGTAGAATATGATATTTAATAAATAAACGTAACACACGAAACGTTAAAAAACGCCCCTTTGGAAGGAATTTAAAAACTGAAACCTTTTAGATTTTATTTAATTTTTTCAAGTTCTTTTGTTATAATTTCATCCTTTATAATAGCTTTTCCTTCCCGTTTTTCCACCAAAATGAGGGTAATTATTCGGCTTTGTTTTATATCGGTGCAGAAGTTTGAATCTGATTCGCTGGTAGAGTTACTGAGCCAGCTTAAGGTAAGCTTTAAATTATGTAGTCTTTGACTACCAGTCCCCGTTTTAGCTTGAATTTAGTTATTATTTTAGTTGCATTATCACGACCTTTAGCTGGGTCATGTCGAATTTGCAAGCACAACAAAGTACATTTATATCCTAATTTTTACTTTATAAAAAAGGTTTTTAAAAGCCTTTCATGGCTTGTAGCTACTTTAAACATAGAGATAATTCGTTTCACATCTGATGGGATTAATAGTTTAAGATCAAGTAAAATTTCATAAGGTACTGAAGTAAATATCAGAAAGGATAGAAAACAGATAGCTAATAGTTAATAAAATCAAAGAACCTCGAAAGGTAATAAAATATCAAAATGAATCAATTTTAGATAGAAATGTTATTGATTTTTAAAACATAGTTAATTATCTACCTTAGTACTGAAGAGTGTAGAAAACAGAGATCAAGATACAGGATAGGCATAAGATAGTTACTGCGTGCAATAAAGTTTGTTAAAGATAATTAACTAACTAACAAACCAAAAAAAGTCTGATATCATTTATGTCGACCATTATATTGTTGCGTGCGTATGGGTTCGTTATTGATTGAATGCACAAGTCGTAAAAAAGTTAACAAAAATTTGTTCTTTCCACAAGAAATAAATGAAAATGCTGAAATATTACTTCAGAGATATTCGCACAATATCGCAATATCTCAAACGTTTAGCAAAAACCCAGTTCAAAACAGATAAAATAATTCTATCTCACAGCGAAATCGCTACAATCAGTAACAGCAGTTTGCTTTTTACAGCTACAACTACAACAACAACAATTGAGATGAGGTAGTTCAATTCGGCATTTATAAGCTTTTTAATTATCAGTAGAACAATCACGATTTTTCTTGATTTTTCTGCATGGCAACAGTAATTACGAGATATTTATTTATTAAATATTAAATGCACGCGCTCTTTTATTTTTATTTTTTTTTCGACGTAGCTTTCTCTTCAAAAATCGTCTGCGTTGCACGGGGAAATAAAAAGAAATTTTAATTAGAATTCTAAATAAATAGCCAAATAAATGTAAAATTCGTAACAATATTCTTATAATTAGAAATAATTTCTGTCATACTTGTAAAGTAAAATTTCCTAAAATTCTTATTATTCTGCATTAAAGCTGTTAAACACGAAATAACTAGCAAACAATTCAAATAAATTTCTACTTAAAAATGATTTGAAAATCTAATAAAAATTTCTTAGAACTGCATTACTCACTCAGCATTAGTGTATTATTACTAAATCCCATGTTTCTCCATGACTATGGAATGCAATTTCTCAGAGCAACTAACTTTTCGCATTTATTCCTTTCACCTTAGGAGTTTTTGCTCTCGAAGTTAATCGAAAAGAGATCCAAGGGTGATATTAGTCTTTTTCTAGGGAAATTCGCTGAAAATGTATTAAGTATCTGATAGGAAGCCTAAATAAAAAGGTGCGATTCTGATGTAGGAATAGTTGTTATCCCTGGAGCAGAAATAGTTGGTTTCTAGGTATCTGTTAATTTGCCTTTCTCGTGATTATTTTATGTCACTATTGCCAGGAGATCGTATGTCTTGCTAATGCACAAAAAGTGTCCGGACGATGTTGTTCCTGAGAAAAATGATTTAAGTCAAAGACTTTATTTGCACTAACTAAAGAATTAATTCTCCCATGATATAGCAGTTGTTATGCTTAGAAGTATGGAATAAATGAAGTTTTACTTTAACATATATGTTCACATTTTTTATGAGTATTTGCATAATTGTATGGTACAGTTTAACTGCTTTTTGTTATAACGCAGAACGTCTTCAGCTATCTGATTTAACAAGGAATACGTACCTTCGGCATACTCAGAAGATTAACTTTTCATTCTGCAGACCAAATGCAGACCAACTTTAGTACAAGTGAAAAAAATATTAATTTTCTTTTATTTTTATTTATATAAATAAAATTCATAATTTACTTACTTTTCTTACTCTAATTAAACTGGGATATTAGTTTATTCGTTTGCTACGGCTATGCAAAGACTCAAGCAGTAGTTTAGAATCAGCAAGTTTAATATAATACCAAAGTGCAGTATTACTGAAGTTTATACACTGCTACATTCTTAAACTTTACTGACCACTCTGTAAACCGTGGGCATGCATTTGAATTTATTTAAATAACTTTTTTAAATAATACAAATTTCGGTAAACGAAAATATCAATAAACACAGGTTATTAAATTTATAAATAATATTAATTTTGTTTGACAAAGAAAGAAAGAAACTGAAAAAACTTAGATTTCCCAAAATTTGGAGTCCAGATAATTAGAATTATTGTGCGCATTTTGCTTCTGTTTTTCATTAAGTTTAATTTGTCCACAGTAATTGTGCATTTATAGATATAATTATTTCATCCTATCTTATTATTCTACTGATTTTGCACAGATGTTCTCTTGAACTTTAAAAGCTCAAGGAGAGAATGAATTGTTACCTGCTAAATCTGTTAGGCTGTAGAGACATTAGATTCTTTTTTTGAAAGCAGGAGAGATGAAAAATGAACAATGCACTCACCGGGACTCGACCCACGGAGCTCTCGAATACGCGCCTAGCATGCTGACCACTACTCCACGAAGGCATGCCAAGAAGGCGGGAGAAATACCTTATACGGCTTGGCGACAGAATCTTAAAAGAAAAAGGGTGACAGTTAACGAAACATTTCACAATTTGGCAGGTTTTTACGGATTTGAGGAAACTCATGTGGAAGTTTTAAGGATTTTAGGAAGCGATCCTTATATGAGTTTCTTTCTACCTCCGGAAAGTACCATGAATGAACTACAAGCAAAGGCTATGTTTATTTGAGCAAAGTGGCATTCGATTCAGAGTAATTATAAGTGTAAACGAGGAAAGCGTCTTTTAGTAGTCATATTTTTGCTTCGTTGTAGTGTTTCAGCCGGACATGGGATCTGGAGAACAGCTGTCAGACAATGAAATGAACTTTATAGAATTTGAAGAACGTGTTTGTTTTCGATGTATCCACAGCTAATGAATTGTTAACTGCCAGGACCAAATTGTACTAAAGTAGATGCTGGAGATGGTAGACCATCAAGGTTTATGTTAGAAAAATTAAATGATGATTAATTTTTCCGCTTAATATATTTTAACAATATTATTAATACTTTAATTTAATATTCACTGTAATTTAATGTATGTCTCAATAACCTAATAAAATGATGACGATGATACATGAGGCAAACAATCAGTGTGCCGTGATAATTCGATATATAAGAATATATAATGAGAATGGTCATATGAAAAATTATTTACTTTTAGAATCTGACGTAATATCTGGATTTATCAAAGTTGAAACTGATTGCAATTACTTATAAGTAAGTGCGTAGTTCTAAACATAGTTTTACAGAGTGCAGAGAATGATTTAATACTGATACTCGTTAAAACAGCTTAGAATTAACACTCTGCAACAATAGAAATAGTGAAGTCGGTTTAATTAAAAAGTCTACAGTCTATTTTTGATCCTGAAATTATTAATCTCCACCGAAAGCAATAACGGAGAATAGACAAAATGCAATGTTCATTCCCACAATTAAGAAAAATCGCTGTTCATTCACACAATTAAGAAGATTGAAATAGCTCCTTTATCTTTCACACTTAGGACCATCACTAGTAAAAAAATAGCGAAGCTTCCCTTTCACGTCTTCTTCAAAGATATTTTAGAGACGTTGATAGGCATAACGTTAGGAATACATTTGTAGTTATAATAGTTACTTACGTAGCTGATCCAGCTCAGATCTTTCAAAGAAATTCATTCTCCTTTATTTTATAATATTTATTTATTATTATTGCCGCCCAGACGGTATAGTGGTTATGGGAGCCTACTGCAGTTCCAAAAGGCTCGGGTTCGAACTCCGGAGAAGGCATGGTTTTAACTGCTTGTCTCTTAATAGGAGGCAGCCGCTTATTAGGAGCTTCCACAATAAAATGGACACCACTTCTGGTCTTAAGAGTGACCAGTGTTGAATACGGAAATGTCCGCCACTGGATGAAAAATTATTAGTAGTAGTACTTTTTGTTCGAAAATACGACGAGCAATGCAAACCTAATTCCTAACACGGCACCTAAAGGTAAAGACGATGCAGAGCGTCAATCCTCCTTTTCCGATTCTCCAGGCCAAGTGATAGTAACTCGTCAAACGAGATTTCTCACCCATGTGGCGTGACGACGTTGATTATGATAAAATAATCGGACTTCAAGGAGTAAAGCTTGCCCTCACAATTTATAAGACAAGGAATTAATATTTACAAATCATGTAAACTCTCTTAAATGAAAGGTTGACTCAATGAAAATTGGAATAGAAAGGCAACTTGAAGTTGAAGTTGTATCTTTAGTGCGAGTGAATGATATACCCATTACGAGTAAAGTTACAAAGAAAAG
The DNA here is from genome assembly GCA_000611955.2 of Stegodyphus mimosarum. Lineage (NCBI taxonomy): Eukaryota > Metazoa > Arthropoda > Arachnida > Araneae > Eresidae > Stegodyphus > Stegodyphus mimosarum. The sequence continues at coordinate 13,235 of KK117885.1, forward strand.
CTAAGAAGAAATATACAGACTAAGATAAAAATAAGGAACTAAAACTATGAAAGACTGCAAAAACGACAAGTAAATACTTTTACTACAAACGAACTACGGAAACGTAGCTGATATGTACCCCTAAGCGCTGATGAAAATATAGATGAAGAAACAGTTATATTCGAACCACGTAATCGATGAGAGAAAAAAGAGAGGATTCCACAAATATCATTTGGGGAAACAGAAGTAAATTGAAGACTGAAAGAGAAAATTTTTATCGATAAAAAATGATGAAATTATAAATACTAATAAAGATTTACTCTAAAAATTCAATATTTATAGGAACATTTCTAGACACTTGGATGAAATAATAATTCAGTTTCACACATACGTAATGAAAACAGAGGCTCCAATAAGGGCAATCGAGTGTTTTCTCAGAGATAAAAAGAGACTGCAGTTACATAAGAAACAACCAATGGAAATATTCGTCTTGTAGAGCAAAGCATTTTATATAAAAAAAGCAGAAAAGCTTATAAAACTGAAGACTTACTTTGTGCTATGGAATGTTGAGAGAAAGGTAATCTGTAATATATTACATGTAATGAATATAATGATTGGGCTTGAACGGTACAGCCGAGTGAAATCCCATCCAGCAGTGTGATTGTAAACAGTTAAAATACAACTGATGTAGCCTATTATCATACTCTTACGTGCGTACGGGTTCGTAATATATTGAATGCACAAGTCGTAAAAAGTTAACAAAAATTTATTCTTTCCACAAGAAATAAATTAAAATGCTGAAATACTTCTTCACAGATCTTCGCACAATATCACAATATCTCAAACGTTTAGCAAAAACTCAGTTCAAAACAGATAATATAGTTCTATCTCACAGCGAAATCGCTACAATCAATACAGCATTAAGTAAACAAACAGCAGTTCGCTTTTTACAGCTACAAGTATAACAGCAACAACAACAACTAACTAACTAACTGAGATGAGGTGTTTCACCTCGGCTTTTATAAGCTTTTTAATTATCAGTAGAACAATCACGATTTTTCTAGATTTTTCTGGATGGCAACAGTAATTACGAGATATTTATTTATTAAGCATTAAATGCACGCGCTCTTTTATTTTTATTTTTTTTTTTTTTTTGACGTAGCTTTCTCTTCAAAAATCGTCTGCGTTGCTAAGGCAACATGAAGCAAATCTAATTACAATTCTAAATAAATAGCCAAATAAATGTGAAATTCGTAACATTGCCCCCTTCCCAAGGACTGCACGTCCCGGGCAGTACAATCCCTGGACAGGAAGCCAAACTTACAACTAAAGCATCAGTGCTATAATAAACATTACTTTATAATAACAAAATAAACAATAATTAAAATAAGTGACTTTCAGCAAATTAAATTCTATCCAACGCGAAATACAATTCAAATACTAAGTACAAATACTATCAAATACAAATGCTATTAAACACAAATACTTATCAAATACTACTACTTAACAAATACAAATCAAATACTAAATACAAATAGGACCATGGTCTTATACTATGTACATTACTATTTACAATTATATACACTACGTACTATGGCCATAGTAATGAACTAACCTGTCATAATGAACGACTTTAGGTTTAGAGTTCGATGACTTACGGATCCGAACCACGACGTCGTTCAGCCTGTTTAGGACTGTGTAAGGACCATCCCAAGGTGATTGTAGTTTTGGAGAAAGTCTATTCCGTCGAGTCGGACTCCATAACCATACATTGTCTCCTTCGTTGAAACGATGGCCAGTAGCTCTCGTGTCGTAGCGGGTCTTCATCTTTTTCGTCGCCAAGTTGACTCGCTTTCGTGCAGAACGGTGCTTCACTTCAAACCGGGCCTGGACATCTTGGATGTATTCCTCAGGCGATGAAGGCGCATCTGCAAGGCGGTCAGACAAGAAATCAGAAGGCAGACGAAGATCACCACCGATGAGCATCTGGGATGGAGAATTGCTGGTAGTCTTGCGTTTCTCTTCGACCCTAGTATGATTTCGGTAGCTTTCTGAGCAGGGTCTTTCAAACGAGACTTTGGCGTTTCCAGCTGAGGATCCCTTCTGTTGATCGATAGTCATGTCCTCAGATGCTGAAAGCAGTTTATTGTTTTTGAAGTCTAAGGAAAAATTGTATTTCCTTAAAAAGTCCAATCCGAGTATACAAGGATCTGTAATATCCGCCACATATGCTGTGTGATGGTAGGCGGCACTGTCAAAGGTGATGTTCACGTTTAAATTTCCTTCTACATCGATTTTCTCTCCAGACGCAGTCTCGAGTGTAACACAGGATGGCGTCCAAATCAGTTTTTCCTTAAATTTTTGAGCTAAATCCTTCCGAATTAATGTAACATTAGCTCCTGTATCAATGATCATACTGCAGGGAACTCCGTCGATATGCCCATTAATGGATAGTCCATTACTCTTGCCACACAGTGCAGAAATCTTGAGCGCTTTAAAACGGGGTTGTTCACTATCGCTCAAACTCTGCTCCGCGATATGATCATTAATTT
>KK117885.1:16036-39694 GCA_000611955.2 Stegodyphus mimosarum
GGAAAAACCTCACCATTCCTTCTTTTAGTCATTTGCTTTATATGCTCAATGACATAACCTAACTCTTCAAGTCTTGTTTTTATTTCATCAATTTCAGTATCTTCATTAAGTCCTTTTATCACTGCCTTAATATTCCTGTCTTGAGGAAGAATAAAAGAGTGATGTTCTATATTAAATTCTCTCAAGACTTTGACGATACTTCTATAATTATCTGCATCAAAAGCAGTAACTTTAATCTTTCCATTAATTCTTTGTCCAAAGAATTTTAATTTCCTAGCATGAAATTCAGTGCAAATTTCCGACCATTTCATGGTGGTGGGTTTAAGTGTAATCGGTGGTAGTTTAGGGGTTTTCCCTGAATTTTCAGATACATTTGGTGTTTTGTCATTGACATCATTTAAGTTGGAAGTGTCCATAATGTCTTCCTCGATGTTATTCATTTTATGTACATCAGTGGTTGTGTTATGAATATTTTTATCTTCAGAAGTAATATTCTGAGATTGATTCGAATTTAGTTCCACATGAGTTGATAACTTGACTTTTTTAAGTGCATTCTTAGTTGTGCGAGTGCGCACTGTTTGATCTCCTCGACGTTTAGTCCTAAACACCTCGTCTGAACTAGTGTCTTGATCCAATGGAGTTTCAGGAGCATGATCATTATTTAATGTAATTGGGCTACGAGCCCGTGCATTTTCACTGAAAGATAAATTATCTGAGTTTCTGGTATCTGAAACAGCAGTTTCATTAACACGAAAATTAGCATGTGAAAAATCAATGCTCAAGGCTTTAATCATATCATGAATGTTAAGTAGAAATTTGAATAATTTCTCCTCAGTGTCAGTAAATCCATTTTGTTCTTTGATCTGTTCAAGTTCAGTAATTTGCGCAGAAACTGCCTCAGTAAGCTTCTCCATCGCAAAGAAAACAAAAATCCAGCGCCCAAGTAATTCGCAGAAAAACCTACGGCCCGGAATCCAACCTGCACAATGGCAGTCGGACAGACGGATCAGTAGGTAATGGAATTTCACTTAATTTCTTCGAAACTTAAGTAAAACTATTATCAACCAAATTCTCTAAATTAAATATTATTACTTACCCCACCTTTGAGTGTTCCAAAGATTTCCGAAAAACAAATTATGAATTTTACACCAGGTGGTTCACACAATTTTTCAAAACGATACACCAATAAATCGAACTGAGATGAGGTGTTTCACCTCGGCTTTTATAAGCTTTTTAATTATCAGCAGAACAATCACGATTTTTCTGGATGGCAACAGTAATTACCAGATATTTATTTATTAAGCATTAAATGCACGCGCTTTTTTTATTTTTATTGCTTTTTTTTTGACGTAGCTTTCTCTTGAAAAATCGTCTGCGTTGCTAAGGCAACATGAAGCAAATCTAATTACAATTCTAAATAAATAGCCAAATAGATGTGAAATTCGTAACAATACATTAATATGACACAAACGTATAAAGCATCAAAGTTATTCATGTAAACTTGAAAATACAGGTAAAACGATATGTATCTGTTATAAAGATATCCACATAGATTCGTGGCGTGTTTGCACTAAACAAGTGCAGGAAAAGTTGAAACAAAATTCTAATAACAATTTTCACATAAAAGATGACGATTTCTTGACATACTTTAAAAACCAATAAAAAATCATTTCTGTGGAGAAAAAAAAGTAAAGCAAAATTTACGGAGACATTACCGTGACTTAAATTCTTTCCCGATATTAAAAATGTTGGGACGAGGAAATGCTATAAAAGTAATCAAAGAAGCAAATTTAGGACAGTAATTGCATTAACAAACATGTAAGTAAGACATAAAATGGTAAGAAGTGCTTAATGTACTTTTTAAATATGTATGTTTTATTGCTTAGCAGCAGCTAAAAGATGATCCGATGAAAACATCGAGACGAAAACTTCGCGAAGAAAACAGCGTAAGGGAGAAAATATCGATATCGAAAACATCGTGGGAGAAAAGAAAGGAAACACAAGACATCACAGTTCTAAAACACTGTATAGAAATTAATCGGTGCAAAAACTTCTCAGTTTTGAATCATCGTCTCACACAATAATCGTGGTTTAAAAAAAGCATCTGCTAATCATCGCATGAAAATAACATCACAGGCGGTTATTTTCTGATAGTCTAAATCCCCTCAATAGCGGGCCGTCAACCGACTTCCTCTTGGCCACTGTTAAGGCCAGAAATGGTGGTCACTTTATTATGAAGACATCTAATATGTGGGCCAACCCGGGCCCTTTGGTATCGCAGACGGCTCCCCTGACCACTATACCGTCTGTGCGGCCTGATAGTCTAAATTTTATGTTGCTAACTTTTAAAAGCGATTATTTAATTAACTTGTTTTAGCAACTAGCAAGACTAGAAATTGGTTTTTATTAAAAACGTTTTTTATAAAGACTCGAAATTAGTCTTTAATTAAGACCTGAAGTTAGTCTTTATTAAAGACCTGAAATTAGTCTTTATTAAAGACTCGAAATTAGTTTTTATTAAAGACCTGAAATTAGTGTTTATTAAAGAGTTGAAATTAGTTTTGAATTATTAGTAATTTTTCATTTAAAAATATGGTATAAAAAGATTAGAAAGAAAAAGATACATAAGTTTAGAATTTTATTAACTGCTATTCGCTAGAAATAAGATAAACTTTTATTAATTTCCAAATTTTGAATGTGTCTTTCTTGTTTTTCGATATATAGTTAATGCTAAAATACATAATACAGAGATTAAAATATTATTTATCAAATGCCAGGCCATTGACCATCAGGTCATTAGGCAGAGATTAAAATATTAATCATTTCTTCTTTGAAGATTCATTTGAATTTCTAGTCAGAAAAGTAATGTCTGCATACGAGGATTTACAGCTATTGTATTTTTATTACGATACTTTGAACGATGATATTTTTAAAATGTGCAGCTTTTATACCGTTTTCTACCAAGAAATTTTGTACCACGAGGATTTAAAACTGCTATGTTTTCTCCTTGCTTTCCTTTTCCCCGTATGTTTTTATAACGATGTTTTCCTCTCGCATTGTTTTCTTAGCGATGTTGCGATAGCTAAAAATAGCGCGATGTGAACGTTAAAGGTTGCTAAAAGATTATTTGCCATAATAATGACACCCTTTTATATGATGTCTGAAAATGTTATCAGAATCAAATTATATTTAGGCATTGGAAGCTAAGTTTTTAAATTTGTATTCTGAAGCAAAACATTGTTCTTTTAAATCGAAACAACATATTTTTCCAATTGCCTTTTAATGTAAAAAAGGACAAGCAATGTTCTATGTCCTAAATTCAAGTTTACAGTGAGTAGAATTATAATGATGAGGATAAAAGCAATAAAACTTCCTAGTTGCATGAGTATAACTCATAAATGCTTTTAAAATTTGATGATCCAATAAATTCCGTTACTTGGTAGCGTGATGCAGTGCTGTTTATTTCTGAAATACTAATTAAATTGATGCTTAAAATATTTTCCTGTTCAATGCTGAATAGAGGAAACCTTCGAAAAGCAGAATGTTCACCCTATGTAAAGTTTATTGATCGTACAGGTGAGGGGTAAACTGCTTGGTGCACTTTAATTATAAATCCATCAATCACTACATGAATGCATTTTGCATTATTGTTTAGTGATACGATACCGGTTTTGAGAAAGGACAATTAATCAACATAACCGATGAAGGCAATATTGCATTCAATTGTCTTTCGACATCACTCCAATAAATTTAGGTATTCTGAAATTACGGAAAAATATAAATATCTCTAATTTTAGGAAGAAATGCAGTTAAACTTAGCATCACACAAAGGCAAAAATATTTAATAGCAGCTTGTAACGGATGAGCTTTTAGCTTTTATTATATATATAGTGCCTTATTTTGACAAAAGTTTGACCAGTTAGAAAAATTTTATTGTGATGAATATAGATTTCTATAATATATTACTTTCAAGCAATTTTGGTAATTGTTAGAGTTATGCTACTTATGAAAATATTCATTTAGAGATTTCTCTCTAAATGAATAAATAAAAATGAAATAAAGAAAATAAAAATTCTGAAAATAAAAAAGCTGACGCTGGAAGTTTAAAAGCAAACTTCGTTTGAATCATCGTATTTGTATGAATGATGTTTAAGCCAAATTACGTCGACAATTAAGAAAATGTCTCGAAATCAAACTTGAAAGTATCCTTTCTTCATATAGGAAACACGTTTTTTTAATGTATACACCTGCTATGAATTTTTCAACTGAACAGAACGTCGTTGAATGTCGATATAAAGGAACAAGGGAAAGTTCGTATAATGTTAGTCTGTATTACCCTAATAGAAACTTGAATGATATATACTCTTCTGAACAACTGGATGGCAAGGATGATCTTAGCATCGTGACGCATCGGATCTATATCTCTGTTATCCCTCTAGGTATTTCCATCCTACAATTCAGGAACAAAGGTGTGGGAAAAGCTGCTATAAAAGTATTCAAAGGGATGAAGTAAAAATTATCAGAAACTTTGCGAAAGAAATGAAAATAATGAAAGTATCCTGTCCCTTATCAGACCCCCCCGGGGGTTGACTCAGGAGAATTCCTGGGAAGTACTGGCTAGGATCTGTACTTAGGCAGTCTCAACCACGGGGCAAAATATCAGGTACTATTGTACCTTATTCTTCACAGGACTAGAACCCGGGTATTGTACCTAGGATGGGATCAGGCTCGACAGGGACCGTACTGGTACTGGCTTGTCCGCTCCCTCGGCTGTGGTGGAGCTGATAAAAACAGACAAGGAGGAGGGCGTGGGACAATGCCTGTATAACCAAAAAGGTAAAGTTAAGGCGTCCCCGTCCCTCCGTAACGGTGTCCCTTATCAGAAAGCTCTTTGTACGCTTTTTCCTATTAAGCAATAATATAGAGTCTGGTCTTGTTAGAAAATTAGACCAGAGCACTCAAAGGCAAATGGTGAGTTATCACTATGTCTTGCAAGTACCACAGAAACAAGGAGACGGTGTAGAGGACCCTTTTATTAATTCAAATAAAGTTTAACAGTCGGTATCAACTCATCCTTACAGAAGCCAATAGTGCGGCTTTAAATAAAAGATAATGAGTGAAGTAAATCTAATGAAATTAAGTATAGCGTGACGGCTTCAGAGTTCAACTAAAGCGCAAGCTGGCTCTGATCAAAGTCTGCGTAAACAAGCCTAATGGCAAGAATAGATCAACGTCGCAGAATACTAATCGAGAGAATCAATTTGGCAATGTGGCCTTCAAGCAGGCTGTGTTTTGATTTTACCCTCTAAAACTTTCCTTTAAATACTATGTACTTTCTACCTAATTTGAATATCATGCGAGCTAGAAATTTACATTCTAGCAGAGAAATGGAAATTAGGCTAGGAAATTAGGATAGCTCCTCAACATAATGAATATATGGTTATAATCTTAAATTGTTATAATCTTAAACGATTACTTTATAATTAAAACAAATAAATGAGACAAAAAATCTTCAGAAATGTCTAATATGCTTATCATGTATGTAAGCTTTGTCAGAAGTGATATTACAACTGATGATATACATTTTTAAAGAAACTTTGGGATATACTATATTCAATCATTTCTGTTCGAAATTAGTAAACGATGTTGGATGTAGAAATATTCCGTGTAGAAAATGGTGTTGTTTTATTGAATACGATTTTTAATTTGAACTGAAAAAAGTTGTAGGGAAGGTGATATTTTGCAACATTGCTACGCTATCCTTCATTTTTATTTTCAAGGATATGTTTCAAATCACAATACAAATCAGTTGAAGCTATCCATCGAACAAATACTTATTAAGTGACGTAATTATTTAGAATTTTCATAGAGCACGTCCTTGTAAATAAAAAACAGCAATCACTTATTCATTAAAATAAAACATATATTCCATTTAATTAATAAAAAATGAAACAAATGCGTTTAAAAATTTAAAAATGATTAATTTTCAGGATTGCTCTTTCAGTCTTCAGTTATTTAACAGTTTGATTAATGACGATTTTATGATGTTAAATTAGATGTTATTATATATAAAAGAATTATAAACACATTACATATATATCTATCTACATACAGAGAGATGTATATATATATATATATGTGTGTGTAGAGGGACTGCATAGTAATCATCTGCGATAGGCAAATAGATTGAAAAGGGATCGCTATCATAAGCGGCCTTCTAGATGCCAAATGAAAAAATTGGCAAACTGATGGTGAACAAATGGTTAGATCAATAGTATGGAATTGATGGAGGTAGGTATTTTCCACGGTATTGTGAAGACAAAGGTAGCGATCATTAATCGATTGCTCGATTTCTCATGAACGCGAATTTGTGACTCCATTTTCCCACAGCGGGCTATGCTCATTAAAATCATCCATAACAATAAAGGGCACAGGAAGCTGCTTTATGAGATCAGCCAAGTCTCTCTATTGTATGATTTCATTTGACAGCAGGTGCAGCGAACGCACAGATATTATGTCGTGAATTTACCTGTAATGCTGTAGCCTGAAGCATGTCATCAGCGACAGGACAGTGGATGGAAGTCTATGAGAGAAGCAAGAGAGAGAGAACTCAGAAGTAAGAATGAGAGGCAATCCCGCCCGAAACAAGATTGTCAAGAACGAACATTATATTTTGTGACAGCAGAGAATCTTCGTCGTTTTAGAGACTGTTCAGGTTTTAAAACTGTTTCCTGAACCTTGAAGCAAAAAGTATTGTACTAGTTGCTAGTCAGATACTTAATATCAGCCAGATTTTGGGAGAAATCGCGCCAGGTCCAGGAAATCATAGTGGCCATTATTTGGGCTTGTTTCTTCGACTCTGCTTTTTAGATTAACACAGGAAAAGATGTTTGGAGATGGCTAGAGTCCCGGTTCTATCTCAATATTGTCTAAATTCTAAGTCTCAGAGACTATGTCTTTAAAAGAACTGTTACTGGGATTTCTGTTTCTGTTTATTGTTTTTCGTGTAATAATTTTCGTTTTATCTTCAACTACTCTTTCGCATTCGGTATCATTCTCCTTCCCTTTCATTTTTATTATTATTTGGAGCTTCTTTGCTTTTAAACAGTGGATAAGTTAGCTACACAAACAGCTACCTGAGTGGCAATATTTCTAGTTAATTTTAGTGCAGCAGCAAAAGACGTATTTGGATGCGTTGCATACGTCTATTAATCTTCTGGTTTTGCTATAAATCTCTTTCCTGATAAATTTAGTGCCCTGGAATTCCTTTCCAATTTATTTAAGGCATGATCAAGAAAATCATGTGTGCTAACTCTGCAGTGGTGCAATTGGGCAGATTATCGATCATCGAACGTATGTCAATTTTCTATGACAGACAAGAGATCTTAGAATGGCAAAACACTGGTACTGAAGATATAGCATAGAATTCGGCACATCACTATTACTTATGGATATAGGGTACCGATTAGCTAACCTTCTTTACTCATTTTGATCCATCTAATAGTACAGATATTTTGATTGGTTAGTTCAGAAACCAACTTTTCTTCCTAAACATAAAGAAGGTCGATTTTTGAAATTGCACCCTGCCAACGATATATGTGCTGATACAGTTGATATATATAACCAAATCCAGAAATAGTATACCCTATGTACCATTCCTGGATTTGGTTAGACCGAAAAGGGAAGTAGTTTGGTTGGTCGAATTAGTGTCAATAAGCAAATCCCCAGAACGGAGATGCTTTATGTTCTTTGGGTTATCAATGCTAGACTGAATGTACTTATTTATCAAAAAAGGGACATCTACAATTTGGCAAAAAGGCAAAATATAAACAAAAACTGTTGGCCAGTCTAGCTTCACTATTATTCGCAGCAATACGTATCATCTTAAAACTAAATATATTTCCAGATTCAGTTGTGGGTTTTTTTATACTGTCTGTGGTTGATATATTTCAGAATTACACTTGTTCAAGGAAGTCATTTTACAAAAAGAAAATAATTATTTTGGCCATAATAGCATCCATCACGGAGACCAACAAGTGGAAGCAGGCATCTGCGCCAGTGCTGGCCATATCTGTTGGTCCTTTGAAATTGTAGGTATCCTTTGAAACAGCCTCCACTCTTAACCAAGTAGCTAATTAACCTCATGCCAAAAGGAAATTTAACCAATCGATTGATACATATGAGGTTCATATAGACCTCCCATTTAAACTCAAGAAGCGACGAAAGCACTATGTTGGGGACCCCAGTACCTCGTCCGATAACTACCAGGCTCCTTCTTTCCATCCTAACGGCTTTTTGTTCATAGCAAACATACAGGAAATTTTCTCTCCACACGAAACTAAAAGGAAAGAGATGTAACAGCATCTTATTTTGAGCCTCGAAAAGGAAATTACAAGGGATGAAAAAGCAGAAGGCAGGAAACTATGAATAGGAAGGAAAACAGATTACTCGACCCAGCGTGGTTGTGATACCGTCACACGAAGAAATTGATCCTCTGAAGTGCTAGGCTGCCTCGGGACTACCATATTCATACTCACAAAGAGTGAGCCCCTGAGGGCAAAGGGGACAACAAGAATTTAGAATACATAACTAAATCGCTATGCTATTTCGTCATTGTTGAATTATCCTAATATCGTTAAGTATAAATTATTCAGATTCAGCGTCGAAATACGTTTCACCATGCGAAATAAGTCATGAAAAATTAGGCATCTACTATATTATAATTAGTGCAGAAAACACAGATCTCAAAATGATATTTCAAAGATTAGAAATTCCAAAGTACGTAACTTAACAGAAAGTCTTGTGATGAGCTATATATGATGATCCGAGGAATAAATGTTAAAAATCTTTGCTACAGTACACAATTATAATAAAAATAACTAACAATTAAAAACAGAAAAGATTTAAATAAGTCTTAATATTCTGAATTCCTTTATGACCTTTACTCACATTCTGGGAACATGTATATTTAATAGTGTTCTCTCTAGTATATACAAATAAATATCGATATAATCTCATGTAACTTCTTTTGTTGTTGTGATAAAGCCATCTGCAGTGATTTTTTATAGCAGATTTAAGATGCTACAAGCTTCCATATAGTTTAGCAATATAGACCTAATAAATCTCTCCATGTACCGAAGGCCTTTCATTTTACAAATTAATCAACTGCTTTTTTTCAATTAGATTAAGTTTATCTATATTTTAAAGAATATCATCCAATTATACATTTTAGCATCAGAAGTTACCGTATGGTTAAGACCGTTGAATACTATAGTTCGATAAATGTTCAAACCAAGCAAACGGGCTGGCTGTATGATACAACTTCTCCATGTGTAATATGAATACGAGACAGTTTCTCTTAGGAAGTCTTCCCCGAATGCATCCCTTCCTTTAGGTAGAGAGTATTTACGTACTCTACCATATCCAAATAGCTAGATTTATGGCTACCGTATTAGATGCTGAACTGAAGTCCCAAATATTGTGGAGAACACTGTAAATATGTCCGTTTCATATGGGTATGAGCAAAAATCTAAAATTTCCCCTTTTTAAACATGCCTAGTGTTATTTAAGTTAGGAATTTCTTTCATGTTACACATAGTTTCAAAATTAATCACTTTTCTCCTGTATCTTCTTTTTCAGATGTTGACAAATAAATGAAAAGTCAAAATTACAAAAGAAAAAGTCCTGGTAGGCAAGAATTAATAATCAAGCTGCTTGGCGGATGGGATAAAATATGGAATGAAATTTAAATCTATAATTTGGGTAAGAATAAAGTTTTAATAATGCTTTAGTTTCAATTACTCATATTTTAAAATTCTGTTTATTGTAGCAAATTATTCAAAGACTATTTGTATTAGTATCAAAGTTTTTCTGTATAGCGGCTTAACAAAATTATCTCGCATTTAAGGTATACATATTAGGAAAACAGTAAAATTCACTTACAAATAGTACTTTTAGCCGTCGGAACTGAAATTAAAGCAGTAGTACTGTGAAGTTATATTCCAGTTACCCATTGGCGAGTAATGTTCCTTTCTTAAAGTCATTCACATAGTGTATGTAACTGTAAAATTGCTTTGTGTGCTGACTTAACTGAATTTTAAGATTATAACTGTTATAGGACGTAAAATTGTTTCTATTATACCTACAATTAAAAAATGTTGCTGTTATTTTTAAACATCTTGTGCAAATCTTCATAATGAAGTTGATTCTGTTTGTAATGGAACTAATTTTTGAATCATATGGCAGCCACTTTGAAATAACAATGTTTCCATAACTTTGTAAGGTTTTTCGTTTAGTTTGTAGAGTTCACCATTTTCATTCTACTAAATTAAATGTCGAGGAACCCTGCGAACTGTTAAGCGACTTATAGCTTAGTTCAAATAACAGAAATCATGAATCAAGAAGGGTTAACTACCCTTTATTTCGCTCAAGATAAGATGAACAGTAGGCTCCTTATTGGGGCTGACAACAAAGCCTCCACTTAGGCTTGAAATCAAAATAAGAACTAACTATAACTAACTAAGAGATTTAGCCGGAGCTAACACGAATCTTACGTAGTTGGCCCTTAAATTAAACTAGCCGGCAAATATCCTAGCCGGTAAATAGGTAAACTAGCCGGTAAATAGGCACAAAATATACGGCCGAGCATAACAGCTTCAGACATACAGACATAGCCCGAAGGCAAACACGCGCTACTCAGGATTCCTATCTCTCTCTCTCTCTCGAAGTAAGTTGAAACTTCCTTAAATACTGCTTCTTACTCATTTGCATTCAACGCGGTTCTAAAAACTCATTCAGGTAGGAAGTTGTAAGTTGAAATAAAGAACGATAGGAAAGCACAATTAAATTAAAATAACTGTTATAAAATTAAAATGTACCTTACAAGTTTATAAACTGTTTATTTCATGTTAATGTGTTTTTCTGTACTTCTGGCTTCCATTTTCCTGACAGAAGGTAAATTTCTAGCTTTCACGAGGTAGAAAGGAGATAGTATTTAAGGGAAGGTTTTAGAGGGTAGAATCAGAGCATATTCCGCCTGCTAAAGGCTACTTTTTTTTTAGATTTCCTTCCGAGTAGTATTATGTGGCTTTGCATTATTCTCGCCTCTGATATTGTCACACCGACTTTAGGGCAGAGTCAGCCTGCAAGTGTCATTATCTGGGTTAGTCATTGGGCTAACATATATTTACTTAGTTAAGTCTACTTCATTAACTTTCATTTAAGCCATAAATGATAGCTATTTTTGTAAGCACGAGTGGTGCCTTCTATTAAATGTTAGCTGAGTTAAATAAAAGGTTACTTTACAGCCTTTCCCAGCCTCCGTGATACTTTACAACTGATAATTCACTTAAGTTTAGAAATTTCGTGCATTTGATGTTACCAAAGACTTCATAACTTGTACAGCTATATACACATTCCGCACTCTTTTAGATAAAGTTAGGTTATTCAACACTGGATTGCTATCGGCTTTAGGTGGAATTGTTTATCGGAGTAGTATCAAGGCGAAGCTTCGTAGTGTCTCCATGCATAAGAAAAATTTGGCATTTCAGTGGTGTTTCATTTATTTGCACGAATTCTCTTTAAAGGTATACGACCAGTATTCCTTGCAAATAGACTGCTTCTAGGAAATTATATTTCTTCCTACATTTTTATATTTAATTAGAAAAATGAACTAGAGGAACGAAATTTTAAATGAATAGAATTCAAAGCCCAGATGATAATGGATTGCATAAATGTTACTTTTTTGCATTTGTAATTAATATATATTTAATGAATGGCATTACTAATGAATTAATCATTAATTTCTAAGTCAATGTTTGGCTGACTACGAACATATGTTTGTGGCATTACCAATGAATTAGTCCATTAATTTTAAGCTCAATGTTTGACTCACTACGAACATGTGTTTGTTATTATGTCTTTATAATTAATTTAAAATCTCTTGGTTGTGCAGTTTTTCAGCAATTAGTATTAGTAATTTTTTAGAAACGTCTAAATTTTTTTTTCATTCCCACTGAAGGGCTGTTTTATACATGAGCATACAACCTTGTACGTCCAGCCAGTATTCGAGCTAAAATCATTACTCTTTCTTCAGTGCTGTTTTCTTCCTCGTCTTCACTTTTAAATGCGAATGCCACTTGTCAAAATGGTCTGCTGCTTTTACGATAAAAAATATTCGTTTCAAAGATTGAAATAAATAAATGCAAATAACTTCCTGGCTCAGTTTGCCTTTTTTGAATATGCTTTCCATGTAGTTTCTTTTAAATATTATATTATATGTAACTTAGGAATCGCCTTGAAATTATTTTAATTTTACTAATTCCTCTTCCCTTGTGAACGTTAATTTAGAAATCGTCCTGAAACTTAATTTAACTTTACTAACTTCTATTCACTTGTGAACGTTTTCAACTTTGCTAGCATTCATTTCAGATGCGTCATGTTCAATTCGTATCTGTTTGTTCCAGTAGCTCATGATTTTAGTGCTGTTCTTCAAAAAAGTTGGTAAGGTGTTGAGAGGGATTCAATAGTCGTTGCTGATATCACTGTTCTTTATGGTTCTTTCAGTACTTCATTAGTTTTCGGGATTTTATGTCCGTAGTTAAATACTTATTGCAAGATTTGCACTTTAAAATGATAACTATAAATAAAGCTAAACTGTTTCATACGAAAGGAACCAAACTCCGTTTCCAGAGTGAAAGAATATTATTGGATTTATAATGATATTTGTCGTTAGCAACTTGCACGAAACTTAAACTTTACGTACAACATTCCAGAAAAGAAGAATGTTCCAATCTCATATCAGTAGAAATGTGCTGAGACGAAAAGATGAAAAAGAATTAAGAATTCTAGGTAAAGAGCTTATTTTGTAGTATATGAAGTTTGGCATTTTTATTAATATGAAGTTCCTGAAGACACGAAATTTATAAAAATTTGAAATTAAAAAATAAAATATCAAATAAAGATTTAAATTGGTAATTTTAATATTACATTGTTGGCAACCGCCCTTGATTCCCCTAGCTCATGCGCATGATAAGTAAGCTCTCTGCTGCCTAATACTTTTCTATGAAAGTTAGCCAACGTCAGTGGTGAGTATCGGATATACTCGAGAAGCGCTAAGTCTTGTGTAATCATGTATCTTACTTATTATGTTTCTACTCTGTTGTTCTACGTCTTCATAGCATAAATAAATGTTTATCATGTAGATGGAAGGCGTCATTTTTATTCTACCTTGGTTATGGGCGCAGGCATTGCTTAACTGCGCAATACAACCGTCTGTGTTAAATTCTTTCGGCAAGCTAAGCTGAGTAGACTGAAATCGAAAATGACGACAATAAATACAGTTTCAATTGAAAAGCTGAAAAAGGACAATCTCGACACGCGGAAATTGCAAGTGGAAGCAATGTTAATTAAAAATGATCATTGGGACTATGTAACTGGGAAAAATCCGAAATCAGAAACTGGTGATGAAGGTTATGTTAAATGGAAAACTACTGACCAAAAAGTAAGAGCGGATATAATTGAATAAATGAATTTTACCCAGTGAACTTACACAAGCAAAAAAACTGTGTAACATCCCATGAACTATGGAGTAAATTGCACTCTATTTACGAATCGAAAGGGCCAGCTAGAAAGGCCACAATTCTAAAAAAATTGCTTTTTACAAAAACGACTGATAGTAAAGAAATGACTGATCATCTAAATGATTTTTACATTCTTGTGGACAAGCTAAAAGGAAATCGACATTGCGGATGATTTGCTAACAACATTGCTTTTATATAGCATACCGGACTCTTATGAAAGCTTGAAATTGCCATCGAATCTCGTGATGAACTGCTTTCTCCAGAAATGTTGAAAATTAAACTGCTGGAAGAAGCTAACGCCAGCAAAAATAGAGATTCATCGTATTGTGAATCACATCAAGCGTTCTATTCAAAAGATCGGAAGTATAATCAACAACCGGTTCCTAAGCCGAAACTAGATACGTCTACAAACCGAAAGTATCCAGTTAACTACAGATGCAACTTCTGCAATATGTACGGGTACAGAGCATCGGAATGTAAGAAGAAAAACAAGGAAAATAAAAGCAAACGCCTTGGAGAAATTGCGATGTCTGCAGAAAATCAAAATTCGGTGAAACAGGAAAGGGCCGCATCATGCACAGATAGTGGTTCTAAAGACATTTTTTGTCTAGACAGTGGTACAAAAAGTTAGATGAAAAATTAAAATCTATGAAATTTAAATCTCTTAATTCATATAATTGTGTTTATATTGTAGCGAAAATTGCTCCTTTCGACTGAGCTCAACATAGCTTAGTGGGTAAGACGCAGGACTCGAGAGACGAAGGTCCCGGGTTCGAAACCTATCAAAGGCAAGATGCCTCATAATCGATTTTTATGTAAATTTCCTTCTTATTAACCTGTTTTCTTTATGTTCCAGAACATTCCGAGTCTGAAATGTTCCAGTATGCTAGTCAGCTGTAGTATATGAGTAGTTCTTCATTCAGTTCGAATTAATAAAGTCTTGAGTTTAGACTTGAGTACTTGCCTGTTCATTTGTACGATCCCTTCATCTACGAGACAATATTAAAAAACGTCTAGCAATGAAACTCTTATAATTGTATATGTAAACGATCTTATCGTTTTTTCCGATTCTAAGCAAACGTACGAAAGAATTCGCGATAATTTAGCTTCTGATTTTAAAGTGAAAAACTTAGGAAAATTACATTATTGCTTAGGCATAGAGTTTTGCCAAAATGAGAATTCAGTTAAAATTTCTCAAAAGAAATACATTGACGATACTTTAAATCGGTACAATATGCAAAATGCTAAATCCGCGGCTTCACCTATAGATAACAGCAAAAAATTGTCAAAAGACATGAGTCCTAAAAACGAAAACGAAAGCGCTGACATGAAAAATGTTCCATTCAGAAACCTGATAGGATCACTTATGTACCTTTCAGTAGCTACTAGGCCAGATATCACATACGCCGTGAATTTCTTAAGTCAATTTAACAACAACCCCAGAAAAGAACATTGGCATGCTGCGAAAAGAATACTTCGATATCTAAAGGGAACCCAAGATCAAGGACTAATTTATACAAAAACAGGAAAAACACTGATCGCCTTTGTGGATGCAGATTGGGCATCAAATGTCGATGATCGAAAATCTCACACAGGTTTTGTATGTACACTAAGTGGTTCTGCCATAACCTGGGAATCACGAAAACAACATAGTGTAGCTCTATCTTCAACGGAGGCGGAATATATGGCTCTGTCTGAGGCCACCAAAGAAACCGTCTACCTACGCCGTTTCCTGAAAAAGCGGGGTTACAGCATAGAAAATCCAACAACAATATACTGCGACAATAAAGGTGCTCAGAAAATTACGAAGAACTCAGTGTTTCACTCCCGTACAAAGCACATAGACATTCGCCATCATTTTGTGCGTGAAGTATATGAACGCGGTGAACTGGATGTGCAGTACATACCTACCAGTGAAATGGGAGTTGATGTGTTAACCAAACTCCTGACACCTGTTAAACATCAAAACTGTTGTACAATTATAGGACTGAATACTGTCTAATATGTATTTTGTTTTGCTTTTCAGGAATAAGAGAATCAACGTCGAAAGGGGGTATATTGGCAACCGCCGTCCTAGCGCATGCGCATGGTAAGCAAGCTCACTGCTGCGTAATACTTTTCTATGAGAGTTAGCCAACGTCAGTGGTGAGTATCGGATGTACGCGAGAAGCGCTAAGTCTTGTGTAATCATGTATCTTACTTATTATGTTTCTGCTCTGCTGTTCTACGTCTTCATATCATAAATAAATGTTTGTCATGGAGATGGAAGGCGTCATTTTTATTCTACATACATTAGGCAGAAAAATCTGGGAGAATTTGTTTTAGTACAAATTATCCAATACCTCGATTTTAATAGTTTCACTGTGAAATATTTATTTACCAATTACACAGTCTTCTCACAGTAAAATTCCAACAGTCTCCTGAATTAATTGTTAGTAAGATTAAATAATAAAGCTCTAAAGATTTTTTTTAAAAATATTTCATAATTTAGCGTCGCAATATTTGATTAAGATAAACATATCAAGAATATAGGCCTTACTTTTATTAAAAAGATTGAATTTTAAAACCTAATTTTAGACATATGAGAAGATCTTTATTCTAATAATAAGTTAAAATCTGTAAAACATGATTTGGTATTTTACACTATTTCGCGTAATGGAGAATAGATTCTCAAAATGTAAAGTTAAATCTAAGTTTAAATAATTGATTTGTGCTTCAGAGATCTAAGATTTTTATTTAATTTATACAGTTTTAGTGATATAAAGAAACCATTGCAGAGAAATAAGATTTAAGAATAAAAACTGCTCTGTTTGACAAAAACATTGCTTTTCAGATATCATTTCCCCAGAATGTATTTTCCGCGTATATATGTGAAAAATTTATCAGTTGCTGAATTTTTTATAATTTACTATATTGAGTTTGTCTTTTTCATTTATTCATTGCGTATAATGAATTGCTGATGTTAAGTCTTTCTTGCTGTACTTGTTTTTACTCATACAGCTGGCTTCTATTTAATATTTTCCTTATTCTTCTTTTAATTTAATTATGTTAACATAATTTTTAAAATAAAAAGTAAAAGCAATACATAAATGTATTGAAGATTATCCTTTTTTTCCTAAAAGTACATACGAGTAAATTACATAATTCAAATGAATTATTTCTCTCATAGTCTAAGAGATTTTTGTGGGTAATTTTCTCCCAGCAAATAAAGTAAATTTCATTGCACAGGAAACTGTCTGCTAGTTGAACACACAAACTGCAAACTTTCTGTTCAATTTAATATCAGTGAAATATAAGAACAGAAAAACTTTAAAATATGTCATAGATTTGTGAAAGAAAAAACTGTAATTATTATTCATGCTTTTTCTCGTTTCTTGCATAACAAAATGTAAGTAGAGTTCAATACGGATCATTGCAAAATCCTACTGAAAGCTGAAAATAAAAGTAGAATTTGTGCAAAGATGTTTACAGGAGAATTTGAATTGGAAACTCGAGTCGTTGCCAGCTGGATATAATGCTCTTAAAAGATTTAGAATTCAGGACAAAGTCATAAACATGTATTCTGGAAGCTATTTCTACTTGTAATATTGCATACTAAAACCCAAATTTATTTCCAAAAAAGTACTAAAGTCTGCCATGAAAATTTTACGAAACCAATTTAATACTTGGATATTCATGTAAAATAAATGCATGCAGCGAAAGTGCTCTTGTATGAACCAAAAAAATAGTTCCACGTAGGATTCCAGAAAGAAGGTAATTAGTGGGAATACGGTTTGGTTGTTGACACTGTTTAGAACAAAATGCTAGTTTATATAGAGATTAAAATACAAAGAAAATTATGATGTCGGGTTCAAAATATAAATTCAAATGCCAAATGTAGGAACTCAATAAAATTAAAACACATGAATATAAAGTTATATACAAATAATCAAAAGATTGTAGCCATACTGATGCAACACAATTCAAAACATAGTACATATATAAACAAAAAATATACATTAAACTGAATTCAGTGACTCGGAGGAGGTGGGAGGCAAAACCGAAGCAAACTGCTTTATCTACAAGAGCCTTTAAAAATTTGTTCATTCGAAATTCATTTCATGTATGTATACAGTGTTTCACAATCGTGGGAGGTACTATTTCAAAAATAAATGTGAAAACTTTCGATGCATAAAACTGAATTTTTGTAGTTTGTACAACGCAGTTTCTTTTGAATTATGAATTTATTTTTTTTTCTTGTAAATAATTTGCCCAAAAATACATTACGTTAAGTGTCAGATATATACTTTTCTTACAAACAAAAATTAAGGAAAAAAATTTTTAAATTAAAAAAAAGGAAAGAAAATTCTAAAAAAAATCTGAAAAGTTTCGAATTTTAAATTACGTCAAAAAGGGCGTTTTTTAACATTTTTTTGTGTTACCTTTATTTATTTAATATCATGTTCTTCGCACTTAAATCGTAAAATTCAGTTCAAGAACAATTTCGCAAAATAATTTTAAATTGAGCATATCTTTAGAATTTCCTATACACAGTCTCACACGCTGGAGATAAAGCATGTTTTTTTCTGTACGACGTTGCCATGGCTCGCTTTGAAATCCTTGAGTTGTTAATCAAAAATTCGTTAAAGTTTTACAAAATATGAAATCGCAAACTTGGGCTTCCAGATGCCCATATTCGCAGTAGGATTACGTCATTCAATACTGGATGGCTCTAGGTACCGTCGTTTTATCACAATGCAAGAAACATACATATATTTATGCAGATTCGTCATTATTTAATTTCTTTGAATATAATACAGGGCGATAAAATTTGGTGGCAACAATTTGGAAAGTGAAACAGACATGCAAAGTGATTCAACGCAAAATTGCGAAACGAAAATAATAGTCCTTCAGAGACCAAAACGTTTGGACAAAAAAAAGTTTCTTAGAATTTTTCAGATATTTTTTGGATTATTTTGAGATTTTATAATATAATTTCTTCTTTCCGCAAGTAGATTTGTTTTTAATTCTTATGGCTTAACTGTACTTTGTACATTTTTTATTACTAATATCAATTGTTCTTTCAAGAACATAGTTTATTTTCGAATTTAATTTATCTGGTCTTTATTCAATACTAGATAAAATAAAGAAAATAAGATGGTGTATTATGGGTTTCAGAATAATGAAACAACAGACAGAGCAGTGCAATGAATTTCGAATTATTTTCAAAATACAACTTTTGATTCTTATGACTTCCTTTTAAAATATCAGCGTATTTACATTAAAATATTAAAACATAAATCACCTTAATATTACAACTTCAATAGACGACGCCCACAGCAAATATTCATGACTGTATTAAAATATTCGAATTATTTCTGTTATGAAATTCACTGTAATGAAACGAGGCCATCCTAATGAAAATATTCAATTAACTTTTGCTAGCAAATATTTTCTTACTTCACTATTATAATTTCTCATTGTTTTTGAGAAGGATACTGAAGTTTTCTGTTCTTCCATTGGGTAAAGTTATACCTTGCCACCCACTCAATATACAAAGCAGTCGTTCTAGTGTTTTAAAAAACTCCGAATTAATAAATATTTCGCGTACTAAATAAAAGTTCTGCTGTAAATTTTAAAGCATTCAATCTTCTATTTATTTAATATTTTTAGTAGTATTGAGTTGTATTTCATAATATACACTCACGTTTGTGAAAACTGCAACACCAAGAAGGAATCGTCATAATTGAATGCAATTTAATACACAGTTGAGTGGTAGTGGTACAAATAAATGATTAAATGTTCAAAGCAAACAAACAAGAACAAGAGATCAGAATCAGTATTTTGTGTGGCCACCACGCGCCGCAATAAGTGCTGCTACACGACGTGGCATGGAGTCAAACAAAGTTTGAATGTCTGACTGAGGAAGAGCATTCCATATCGTTTGTACGCGTACCCAAAGTTCGTCTGCAGACGCAACAGGACGAGGATCACGAGCAAGACGCCGACCAATGACATCCCACACATGTTCAATTGGCGACATATCCGGGGAACACGCAGGCCAAGGAAGAAGCTGTACCTGCTGCGCTGCAAAGAAGGATTTAACAATCCGAGCAGTATGAGGGCGGGCATTGTCCTGTTGAAATACAGCGCCTGGCAAGCTTTGAAGGAAGGGAACAGCTTCGGGCTGTAGAACTTCACGGATATACCGGTTGCTGTTCAGATTGCCCACAATTCGTAGCAATTGAGATCGTCTATGATATGCTATGGCGCCCCAGACCATAACTCCGGGTGTTCGTCCACTGTGGCGTTCGATAATGCACTCCGGAAGGTGGCGTTCACCGGCATAGCGTCTGACACGAATGCGGCCATCATGGTACCACAAATTAAAGCGGGATTCGTCAGAAAACACGACATGCTGCCAATCAGCACGCCAGTCTCTATGCTGATTGGCCCATTGTAGCCGCAGGCGGCGATGGTCGTGCGTTAGGGGGATCCTGTATAAAGGAGTCCGTGCGCGCAGTCCACACTGCAGCAGACGTCTACGAATTGATGAAGCACACAATGAAACACCTGTAGCTATTGACCACAGTGCTGCCAATTGTCTAGAGGAAGCTGTACGGTCCGTCCGCGCCATGCGGACCAGGTGTCTATCATCGCGAGCTGACGTCACATTTCGGGGTCCACTCCCGGATTTCCGAGTTGTCCGACACTCGTCCGTCCACTGCTTCCAAACGCGCATCACTGTGCTGCTGTTACGCTGCACACGAGAGGCTACTGCACGATACGACAATCCAGCTTCACGAAGGCCGATGATTCTCCCTCGTTCAAACTCTGTAAGTTGTTCAAATCTCGCTCTCTTTCGTCGACGAGGCATAAGTACAGATTGAGTTAACGTTTACCACTAGCAGATAACCACCGATAACCATACACGCCTCGCTACAGCCGTCTATTTATTCGGATCCATCAGCCGTTCAGAGGGCGCTGCTCAGCATACGCATGCGCTACGGATTTGCAATTCTAATCATTTGCATATCATGCGCTACTTTGCATTTCCTGAAAATTTCAGCTCACTCGCGTAAGTCCTTCATGGTGTTGCAATTTTCACAAACGTGAGTGTAGCTTTGACTGTTTACCAAGGTTTACGTTTTGATACCTGTTATCTTTTGCATAAAGTTTTATTATATCAAAAACTGCTAAATGTTTAAATGTTATTATTTCAGCACCTTCATATAATAGATTTCTTTACATCTATTTCAAATTAAGGGCTAGTATATCAACTTGTTACAGCATGCTCTCTTAGAAAGCTATGTTACAAAATATTAAATAACACAAATTATAAGACAGTTTTGTTAAAGAAGTATGTCTTTGACATTTCTTTGCTATTTTGTTGCAAAAAGTCATAAATTTACATATTTTAGGTATCACAGATGATTTCTGTCTTCAGTCTTAGAAGTGTCTGAATAATTTTGCGAAATCGAGTTTTAGGTATAGATTTCAAATGTTGTAAACACACTGCTTGTGGATAATAATACGATATGATAAAATTTGATTTAGATGTTTTTCAATTTAATGTTTTAACGATTTTTTGTAAATATCTTTGTTTAATGAATTAACTGAAAATCGCAGAAATTTATTGTTTACATTGTAGGATAGAGTGGAAATAATATTTTTAAATAAATTTGTATGAAAGTTTTAAAGTAATTTCAATTTTTTTCGAAAATCGCTCGATTTTTTCGACTCTTTAATATTCAAGATTTTTAAGTTTCAGCCTCTGAAACTGTATCGGTTATTATAAAGTTCTGAAAATTTTACAGATTATAATAGAAACTCTTCGTCCTCTTTTAAATCCAAAATGATAGAAATATATTTAAATGGGCGAATTTTTTACCTTATTTAGAAAATATGTTGCAGTATGAAACAGAAATAGAAAATATCGTTTTTTCAGTTTCGGGGCTATGGTGTCATTATATCCCCCCTCCTTCTTTTTTGCTTTGCTCAAAAATAAAAATACTGTTTATGCTTTTCTAATTATTTGATTTAAGAGTAATTGTTTTAATTTAATTTAATTTTTTGTGGCACGTAAAATTATATTCATTTATGAGGCCTTAAATTCTAACACCCAAACATGTCTCTGCAATAAAAGATTTAAAATTTTCAAACGTTATAAACAAACCCTTCACGCTCTTTTAAAACAAGAATTATTACAGAACATCAATCGGGCAATTTTTAACTTTTCCTTAGCCGTGTTGTTGTAAGCTTTTATTTAAAATTTTCATGTGTTTATCACTATGGTCAATATTTTGCTTGTTAGAAAAGGTGAATGCGCGTGAAGTGGATGCGTCCACATTTACAGAGTGTTAACTGTTGTTACATTTTTTTTATATATTTGTCATACTACGTATTTATATTTGAAATGTAAACTGATGAAGGTATCCGAATGATTTGCTCCAGATATCTTCACCTACAAAAATTGTTAAAGCTTAGAGGGGTAAAAAAAGGTTCCAGTTTCTTTTTTTTAACTTTTTGTTTTCTCTTCTGCCATGTTTATTCTTTCTTTTGAATTTGAGAATGGCAACAATTTGCAAAGCAATTTAAAATAGGATACTAAATTTTAAAACTATTATTTTGGGAAACAAGTAAGATGTCATTTGAATACATTTAAAATTGTGAATTAATGTCCAGTAATGTTATAGACCGTATTATTATGATTTGCATTCTGTGAACTATTTCGATGTTAGTTTTAAGATAATATGGGATAAATGAGTGTTAAGGCATGAGTTGCCTACTAAAGTTATACTTTACTTCTTATTTTTGTTACTTTAGCTATTACTCCTAGCACTAGCAGTGCCATCAGCATCTTGGTTAATATAATTCGGGAAGGCTAAGAGAAAAAACAGCAAAGAAGAAAGAAGGGCGAAAGGAATATATATATATATATATATATGTACTATTTTAATTGCATAGAAGGAATCCGGTAATTTTATCAGCTTGTCGCTGTAGGCAGGACTGAGTGGAAAGGCATGATGACGCATTTAACACAACTCAGCTTGAAGAGTATCACAGTCTTTATTTTCAAGAATATCAAATCATCTTGGTAGACATTTATCTAATCATAGTTAAATACGATAATTTTTATGTACACTGGTTTTAGAAGTACGATGCAAGCATCTTAGACAGAAAAATCGTAAGCGGCGTAGATTTTTTACATGACAGAAGTCAGGAAAAGGAATGAATGACGTAATTGCTTGAAAGAGTATTTACACCAGGTATGTGCACGAAATATAGCTAAGCTGATAATGCTTAATTTTAGGTTGTTATGTAACATGGAAATATCTCGAATTTGGGAGAACAGATGAACTTAGGGGAGAGAACACCAAATTTAGAATAGTTAATTTTAAGATCGCCAATCATTTCTTCGCAGACTTCGTATTGTTACGTGCGTATGGGGTTCGTTATATATTGAATGCACAAGTCGTTAAAAAGTTAACAAAAATTTATTCTTCCACAACAAATAAATTAAAATGCTGAAATATTTCTTCACATATCTTCGCACAATATCACAATATCTCAAACGTTTAGCAAAAACTCAATTCAAAACAGATAAAATAGTTCTATCTCACAGCGAAATCGCTACAATCAATACAGCATTAAGTAAACAAACAGCAGTCGCTTTTTACAGCTAAAAGTATAACAGCAACAACATCAACTAACTAACTGAGATGAGCTGTTTCACCTCGGCTTTTATAAGCTTTTCTTAATTATCAGTAGAACAATCTCGATTTTTCTAGATTTTTCTGGATGGCAACAGTAATTACGAGATATTTATTTATTAAGCATTAAATGCACGCGCTCTTTTATTTTTATTGTTATTTTTTTTGACGTAGCTTAATCTTCAAAAATCGTCTGCGTTGCTAAGGCAACATGAAGCAAATCTAATTACAATTCTAAATAAATAGCCAAATAAATTTGAAATTCGTAACATTGCCCCCTTCCCAAGGACTGCACGTCCCGGGCAGTACAATCCCTGGACAGGAAGCCAAACTTACAACTAAAGCATCAGTGCTATAATAAACATTACTTTATAATAACAAAATAA
>KK117885.1:41602-58736 GCA_000611955.2 Stegodyphus mimosarum
GTAGCTGCAGCTAGTGGTAGTCCAGGAATAATAATTACAGGCTTCCTTATTTAGTACAAAGAAATACTCGAAAAAAAGAAGTTCCATAATACATTTTAATTTTAAAGCTTTGATTCTTCTTTTTTTGTTTTTGTTGCCATTCTGAACTGCTAAAAGAATGAGTGTAACCACGACACTAGTTGAAATTACAAAAAATGCTACAAACATTAAAAAAAAAATGTTTAAAAATAGGAATATGTACATAGGGAAATAAAAATAAATTGACCTTTACGATTTTAAACCGCTACAGAAGCACTTAGTTGATGAATGTTTACGTTTATACGTAATGTTTTCGTAAATGACAGACAGTTTGAGAGGGTCACTGAGCAATCAAAATATTTAGTTCTGGCCAATAGCTGGACGAGTTAACATCAATCAAAAATGTAATTAATCAAATTAGTATTAATAAAATGTTATTAATAAAATACATATCTAAAACAATAATTCGAGACAGATCATTGGGGACTGAAAGCAAAAGTTGAAGCCTGGGCAGCGCAAAGGTAGTTTCGTTCGATTATTTTAATTTAAAGCATTATTAAATTATTTAGAGAATTAGGAGCGTAATCATTTCCTGATAATCTTTAGAGCTCTGTCTTTGCACACACATACATTGACAATTTAAAGTTTTAAAAATTTATGTTGAAACGGTTTTTTACTCATATTTTACTTTAATTAAGAATTTAAAACTCTCGTAATTTTACTCTTTGCATCATCGGATATAACTAAAAACAATATTTTAAATGAAGTTAACATCAGACGTTTTGGCAAAATTGCCGCTTTGTTTCGACCTTTAGATGTAACAAAATTGTTGGAAGTAAAACCTCGATTATTCATTATTGAAAAACAATTTTTTAAAGGAATAATTTAATTCATAATGTAGAATTGAGATTAAAAAGATTAAAAAAATATAAAGTGAGTTTTTATTCAAACTCATAAAATAATTAATGAGCTAAAAGGCGGTGTTATAGACTTTAATGCGAACAAGAGACTAAATAGTTCCCTTTATGAAATTCATCCACTTTATATTGCGCATAATTAAAGCATGGGTGCCGAAGTAACGAAATCTGTTAATCGAATTGCATTGCCGAAAATGTAAGCCATTATATTTATAAATTTATCAAGGATCCCTCATGCTTTTTTTCATTTATGATATAAAATTGTAGATGAATTTTCTAAAGAGAATTATTTATTCTCTAGTTTCCATTAAACTATAAGATAAATTGTTTTTCTCCTTTTAGTTCATTCATTATAACCCTTATTGTATAAAAACGTCTAAACTTTTATTTCATTTGATTACACTAATTTAAGCAATAGTTTCAGATCAAATGATTCCGCATTTTAGAGGATACAGAAATTATGTAGTAAGCTGCAGTAAATACTGTAGTTCATCGTACAGTTTCTTTAATACGACAATCACTTTTAATTACGTTCCAGAAAGCCTAGAATGAAGAAAAAATATTTTGAAGCATTTTTTATCAGCCTACAAACGCATCTTACCGTTTAACAATTAAATACAGAATATAATACTATATTTATCAGCTTATGTCTTTCCTTCAGATTTTCTCAACTATATTTGTATTATTTTTGGTTATTTATGCTCTTGCATTTTTCAGCGTAAATTGAAAGTACCGATAGTAACTGAAATATTAATTTTTTCATTTTATTTTGATTTGATTTTTCTTGAAATATTTGACGACATGGAGTGGTCATTTTGTAGCAGAGGAAATGACAAATGTATACACACTTTAACCGTATCAGAAAATTTAGTTTTGTACATGCAAGATATTATGTTTCCTCAACAGGTGGCAGCGAAATAATAAATTTAGTCGCGCAATCTAGGCAATGCCCAGAGAGTGACGTTAACATGGCGGACGTGCGTTTGACATTTGAACAGTGGAAGCAGGTTATTAAGGCGTACTGGAAGTTTGAGAATGTTGCTGCGGTTTATAGACAGTTGAAATATCAGTACTACTGAGACTCCTTCAAGGTTAAGAATTACAAGCCTGCAAGACAAATTCCAGGTTCATGAAACAATGTGTGATGTTCAGAAAGGTGGATCAGAGCAAACTCGCTCGGTATAAGTGATGAAACTTCGGTTGTATTTCTAGTACTGTTTCAGCTTTCACCATAAAAATCTTTAAGGCAAGAGTCACATTACAGTAAGTTCTAGTAGTGTTAGTGTGCTGCTGAAGAAAGGCAAGTTGAGTATACAGATTACAAAGCTGGTGTAGCAACTACTTGATAACAACCCAAATCACAAGGTACAATTTTGTGATTGAGCTCAGGAGGTAGTTACACGCGAACCGAGATTTCTGAGTGCAATTGTTTGGTCGGATAAAGCACAGTTCATACTTAATAGAACTGTCAGTATGCATAATTGGGTGCACTGAACTGAAGATAATCTCTAACCACATTACTGTTGAAAAGCTGTAAATTTGCCTGGTGGAAATATGCGATCCAGTTTGTTCCCTGTGAAGTCTATCAGGTTTTCCATTTTGAAATTAGTGTAATTTGAGAAAAGTAACTAACAGTGTTTGCTGATTCCATTTTCCTTTCCATTCATGCAGTGTACGGTAATGGTAAGTTTTAATACCAACAAGATGATTCCTCACCGCACTATCATAGGAACTCACAAACATACTCGGATCAAAGGGTACCAGTCTAGCGGGGACCAATCACGTTTCTGGTACACTCTCCAGACCTTACGCCGCTCGATTATTTTTTTAATAGGGAACACAGTAAAAGTTGAGTGTTCCGTTGTAGGCAACGTAACCTGGGCTCACTTGAGATGAGATTAGAGCTGTGTACTCAGAAATCCTATTGGGCACTTTGGTGTGAAGAAGGAATCAGTCGTGACTGGTATTCAGAAATGTATCAATGTTGAAAGCCACCGTTTTGAAAAGCTACTAATAGTCAAGGCCATAAGTCTGTTCACAGAGGGTCTGTCGCCGTCGTCAGTCTACAGAATGCAACTACTTCTCCATTTTTAAAAACTGCTTAAAAGTATTCATTTGGCCTACGTTGTGTTTCACAAATAACTGTACGCACAGAACAATAATAAATTCTAGGTCGCCTGTATGTGAATAAATAAGAAGAACAAAAATAATAATATAAAATATTTGGAAATTGCATTGCCTTCTAGGACCGAGTATATTATTTTCAAAATGGTTAATGCGAAATGCTCAGTCCTGTGCAGTATGCTGTATTTTGAAGAGAAAAATAGTTTTATTTAAAAATATGACATTTAGTTTACTTATTCACATTACTTTAATTATGTAAGACCAAAATGTAGAGAATGAAAACAAAAGTTATATTGTTAATTGTATTACAAAAAGAATGAAGAACATTATATTTAATATGTATTACGTATTCATTTCTTGTCATATTATTGCACGCCAAATATATATTCAAACTCCAGTTTAGCGGTTAGTATTTGATTAACAAACGTTATCTCTAAAACGTAATCTATTAATTCAGTCGTTTTATTTTCAACTCAACGCAATATTGGTAATATTCTCTAAACTATATCTATTGTGATTTTGCGTACTTACAACAACGGGCATCAAATTTGTAAAAACTATGGAAAGAAATACAAAGAAAAATCAATTCATACTAATTCTACAGCACATGAGAAAAAAATGTCAGGTCACCTGAAAAGTCTTCTAAGGAATCTTAAAAATTATATGAGAAAAAGGAAATAAACCTTTCATTTTGATTTTCATGAGTCATTATTGTAAATCGACTTCAAATGATATCCGTTCAAATATGTCCATTACATTATTAGCTTAATTTATCGTATTATTTACAGGTTCAGTTAACATAATCAAAAGAAACATGCTATTGGTTGGCATACCAACCTATGGCCTCCAGGTGATATAACACCTCTGAGAGAAATGATGGAGAACTGCACTTAATTTGCACGTTCAAATGCCACGCTAACTTAGTAATCCAAAACGGTCGTGTCGCCAGTGACGTTCTAATAGCATCTGGTTTCGAGATTACGGACAGCTGTGTCATTTCCAGATATTAATGCCAGACTGCTTGGTAATAATGCGAAATTTCCTCATCAGCCTAATGCATTTTCGTTGTAATAAAATGCTGAATTTCATTTTATGACTGAATAATACTTAACTTGAAAGCTATTTTAAACTCAGTACTTTTTCTCAGTTTTGTTTCATCATTATATTAAGAAAATGTCTTATTATTAAATATATAAACGCATGTTTCTTAAGCAAAATCAATATAGTAAAGAAAATAATTTATTGAAATAATCGAATAAATTCTATGCTTAAAATTCAATATCTGTATAAAAAATACAAGCAATAAAGGAAAGATTATATATGTTTTGTTTTGTAAGATAAAAATTAGATAAAAAAAATGCCAAGTTTAATTTGAAATATAGTCTCTTAATTCTTCATATTAATTTGGCTATTTTCTCTTTCCGTCCTAAATATAGAAACTGCTCACTACAAATCCCTTTAAACTGGGCCTATTAAAAGTAAATTTTTTTCAAATGATTCTTCAGTAACGAAATGACGCAAGCCATTACACGATGCTCTAGCCAGTCATAATATTTTCAAATTGTTAAAACTAGCCAGAAAACAATTAGTAGCCATATACTTTTCAAAGCCTTCATTTAGAATCTACGCATATCTTTCTCTAAATATCTCCCAAAGAGTAAAAGTGCCAATGTAGCAATGCAAGAAAAGGCGCGCTTTTTGTATCAGTTTGTAGAGACATTAGGTTAATTACAAGCAGGAGAGGTGAAAAATGTGCAACGCCTTCGCCGGGAATCGAACCACGGACCTCTGAATTACCGGCTCAGTGTGCTGACCATTACACCACGAAGGCACGCTAAGAATGTGGGAGATATACCTTATAAGTTTAGCTACCAAAAGCGTTTTAAGAACAACAAAAAGAGTTGAAGCTGCCCCATTGTATATTGTTCTTCGTCAACCGATTGCCATCGTATATATAAATATATCATTTAAGTTTCTGAACAATTACTTTATGTTAAATAGCTGTCCTGTCGACCTAATTTCCATGTCAGTGCCAGGATGTAAATTTCTAGCTCGCACGATATTCAAATGAGGTAGAAAGTACAGAGTATTTAAAGGAATTTTTAGAGGGTAAAATCAGAGCATGTTCTGCCTGCTTGAAGGCCCCTTCGCTAAATTGATTCTCTCGCTTAATATTCTACGACGTTGAGCTACTCTTCCCATTAAGGGCCGTTCATACTTGATACTCAACGACGCTATCGGAGCTAATCGGCGCATGGAACACGGCTTTATCTAATCTAGCTCGTTCACACTTACTGGAAGCTTCCACTAGAGACAGCCAATAAGCAAGTAGAAGATCATAGCTTTCATTTTTTTACATTTCGTAGCGGACAGTCTTTCGCCGTGAATCTTTAAGCGATTTTTTTAAATGGTTCCACCGAAATGTATGGTGAGCAAAAAAACAACGAAAATTTATTTTGCTGCAGAGGTTTCTTCTTAGTCATTTAATATACAAGTTTCAAATCATCAAAAATTATTTCAAAAAATAGAAACATGTTTCATTATTATGTTTTATTGTTATTATTTAATTATTATTACCAGTATTTTCATTCCAAATGATCAGCGAGTGCGCGAGTTTGCAAAGTTGATGCGATTCGTTTTATTATTTGAGGTAATAAACAGTACCTTTCTTTTTACGATCAGAAAAGCAAAAGAAAGTATAATATTACATTAGCGCTTTCGTCTATGCTTTGCCTTCATTACTTTTAATTCCATTGATAATTTTATAATACAAGTAGCTATATTATCTGAGATCATTGATATCAGTAATTTAATTCTCCGGATTCAAAATGTAAACACAAAAATAGTATTTAATGGAAAAGAAAATTACTTACTATTCCGATGAAGACAATCGGAAATCATTATCGAAGAGCATTCTTTCTTTAGTTTATTTTTATAGTTCTTTAAGCCGATTATCCCATATAATGGGATGTCGCTGGATTTCGGCAATTAGACTACATCTTCGCTCCTATCGTTAGCCATGTTGTGTATTTAACTTAGCGCGTTTCTGCTGCTGATGATGATTTGAAATACTCTCCTGACTGGTCGACTAGCTCCGTTTTGTGTGAAGTTCAGATTTTTTTAACTGGGTCCATAGTGCCAAAAAACTTGTTTTTCTAGATAATCGGCTGTGTTGGTTGTGTCGGATGTGTTCGTTAGCTCCGATATATCCCAGTGTGAATGGCGCTTTGGGCTTGTTTACACTCATTTCGGTCAGAGCCAGCTTGCGCGCTAGTTCGACTGTGTAGCCGTTATGCTATACTTAATTTCATCAGTTTTATTTCACTCACGACCTTTTATTTAAAGCCACACTTATTGGCTTCTGCAAGCCCGAATTGGTACCGACTATTCAACTTTATTTTAATAAAATAAAAGGTCTTTTACCCCCGCCTTCCCTCTTTCTGTGGTACGTACAGGACATAGTGAAAATTCACCAGTTGTCTTTCGGAATACTGGTCTAATTCTATTCTACCTAAGAAGGCCAGATCCTATATATGGTTTCTCTTTTCTGTTCTCAAAGTAGCAATTATTTATAATAAATTTTTCGAATGCATCTCTTCAAAATGAATCCGTTTCAAGCTTAATTATGTAATTCTGCAATGCAGATAGCTCTTAAAGATTAAAGAATCTCTTGACTGTTTTCTGAATGCGCACTTACTTTCTCTCCTTTTTCGCTTTGCTTTTTCTAAGACGTGTCGCTCGCCTCGCTGTTTCGTGCCTTTTTCAAAGATGTAGATTCCAACGAATACTATGAAGATAGTACTAATGCACCAATAATGATGTTCGAATGAGAATGTGTATTAAGATTCAAGTATGTAGCAATATATTATGTCTTGTCTTTAGCCACGTTTATCTATAAATGTTATCTTATGTGTCTAACGGCTACATCTGCAAGTTTTTTCCTCCGTTTTTTTATGACGGCACCAAATCTTTGCCAAGTTAATAGAGGAACACAGTGAAGAATCTCAAGATACTACAGAAAATATCACATATATACATTACATGAAAATCTATATACATACATACATGCATACATATATATATATATATATATATATATATAATTAATAGGAATCAGAAAAGAAAACTAATCGATTAAATACATTCAATTCATACTTTTCATCCATATATTTCTCTTTTGTATATCTGTAGCTGTATGCATCTTTAAAGTAAAGAGATTGGTAAACATTCTTGCTCTGCTTGTTATTGCCGTGCATAGAAAGATAAAAAGAGTCGAATATTGGGTCCTGTTCATATTTTTGTCTCTCTTCCTTCTAGGCACACCAACCATAAATAACAAACAAGAATTCTAACAAATTTATTCATCTAATACATGTTTTAATTTTTTGTAGCAGCATTCGGCACATAAAAAATGCTTGAGTTCATTCAACGTAAATATAAATGTATCCGTATATATGCGTTTTCAAGAAAAGATAGGAAATTAAAATACTAGAATAAACATGAGCAAACATTTGTTAGAACTAGAAGAACTATAAATTATAAAATGTCAAATTAATTTATTTTTAAAAGCTAAAAAAACAAGTTGCTTCTATTTCAGCATATTATAAAGAATATATATATATATATATATATATAAAGTTAAAAAAAAGTTTTCTTTGCAGTAAGGCTTAAAAAAAACTTTAAAAAAAATTATTTATTTCATGCAAATGAAAACTGAAACGCCGGTTCGAAATAAGGAATGACAGTAAAGTTATATTTTAAGGAAATTTTTTAATATTCCTTTCGATTCCGTTGAGTATAATAAATACATGTTTATAGCAATTCATTTTCTAGGAAGGCTACTCATCAGATTTTTCCGTTCTTCAGTTAGTAGGAAATGATAAGCAAAGGAGTGATACACAAAATGAACGTTAACAAAATAAGGAAATTTATTCAAAAATTACTAAATGCTGTAATGTGAAATTATGAAAAATATCATTGAGAAATTATTTCATAGATGGATTTACGTCGCATTTTGAAATACGGCAAAAACGCCTGGATGAAACAATTCTTTATATTTAACATTTTAGTAGAAGATGCAGTTTACCAGGTTCTTCATAAATTGCTTTATCTCGGAATCCTTGAACGATGTTTTCGACATCTTGCATTTTTCTTGTGATATGATCGAATCTTACTATTTTATGATCATTCTTTTGGTAGAGATCCGTTTCTAAGTTTCTTCATGGAAATGCTATTTTTGCAATATTGTATGTAAATTCTAGTTTTTTAACTTTAGGCATATAATTTTCGGCATTATTTTCTACACTTTTCTTTTATTGCCTTTCTTTGAAATTCTCTTTTTACTTCGAAAATCACTTCGAAACGTACACAGAATTTCACAGTACATTTTCTATTATATTTAGCTATTTGCAGTAATTAGATGCAAAGCTAATAAAATACACATCACCATACATGGCAATAGCTGCAGAAAAAGCTGACTCGTTACTTAAATAAATTAAATTGCTGGTAATATGAGAATAATATAAATCAGATAAAACTCTGTCTATAGTTAAGTAATAGTTATGATAAATTTCATAACACTTACCGCCGTAATGGTCAACTATTGTGCTGGTTCTTTTTATACTGGGCAGTTGAAAGGAAAAAAATGCAGCGATGGAATCATTCTATCTGTAAGGTTGAGAATAAATTTCGAATTTTTTTAATCCTTAAAGGAACTGCAACAGACCTTTTTTGTTTTTCTCTTTTAAGTAAGGTGTTAATTGAATTCAAATGATATTTGTAACTACAAAAGCCGATTTTAAACTTTTGGAAACACTTTCCTAAAATTTCAGATGCCTCCAGACTGTTTGCTTATGAAAGTTCTATAACAGTTTCAGTTCTTTTTTCGGTAATGTTTGACTTTTTGAAATGCGTAATGAGAAATATTTGTTTTTGGATTAATAATAACGTTTCCCTGTTTGCATCTGAATTCAAAACTCATTTACAGTTAAGATGTAAAAGCAAAATGTCGAGTAACTTGAAAATGTAATACTAAATTCTTCCAGATATGGTTATGGTAACATTAACAATAATTCGCTTATTCAGTGAAATGTTTCGGAATTTATTTGTAGTCAGTTCAGTGTAATTAGTTCCATTTCGTATTTCCCATAAGTGTATTTTTAAATTATATTTTAAAGTTTCGTTTTATTTCTAAACTGTCCAATTCATTGCAGTTGGGGGTATCTAAACTTGAAAAGCAGAAGGGTGTGCGGAGCGAGAATTTGAATAGAGGGGAAAATGCAAAATTTTCTACAAGTAATAAATAGCTACTTGCGATAGGTTCTTTAAAAAATTACTGTCGAATTATGACTGAAATTTACGTAACGTACAACAGAATGTCCAAATGTCCTATTCAGAGATCCACTTAAGTTGCGCGAAATTTAACTCCAGAAGGCCACTTCAGTAGGTTTAAAAAACTAGTATGAGTACTGTGTTTCTCCATGCTTAGTTTGAAAAGGAAGCTTCAGATTTACTTATATAATAATTCTGCTTCTGCATTAATCTCAAATGTTATATTCCTTAATTTTTCGCTTATTTATTAATATTAATTAATTAGGCTGCAAGATTTCAGTTTTTAGTAAATTTTGTTTAAATTATACATTTTCTGTCATTTCGACTGCTTCATCTGAGGTCGTCTAAGAGATTCAGGTTATAGAGTACAGGATTTAAGACACCACATTTGAAAAGTAAGATAAATTAAATGCGAACCTGGTCATTCCTTAGCACTGATGCGTCACGTCTAGGAGTGGATATTTGGCTTAAACTCTGTTTATTATTCCTATTTGATAAGTTAGTGTGATATTTCTTCTTCAGATTTATCTTCTAGTGAAATTATTATCAATTTTTAACAGTACTTCTTATTTATGATAACTACATAGAAGGAAGGCAGCTTTTTAAAATATCCTTAAAGTTGTTTCAAGCAAGCAATGATGACTAAGCTTTCACTTCCATTTAGTGAAACTTACAATACATGTAGTACCTAATGTTTTCGATTATTCTTAATTTTGAGCACGAATTTAGTTATGTTAATTGACATATGCTGAAACTTGTCTAGAGTCCTTTATGTCTAGTTTTGAGAGAATAAATATGAGATAAAGCAGTAGTCAAATTTTACGAACCTAGAAAAGTCTAATAAAAACATTTTTAAAGACAAATATTTATGGGATGGCGTCGTCAATAATAATCAGATGATGCTGCAAGCTGTGCGAAAGAACTTTTCCCTTCAGCTGGAGAGAACGCAGACGACGATTGCGCATTAAGATGAAAGACGCTTGCATGTAAAAGACGATAACTTTTCTGCATTTGTAAATAATCTCATCTATTTCCATCTGCGAATGTATGCATTTCATAGTTCGTAGTAACGATTTGTGTTTTCATTAAATATTCAAATTATCTATAAATCTGGCTAGTTTATTAGACCCTAGACAACCAACCATCTCTGAAGTATATTTACAGACATCATATGCCTAGAGAGTAAGTACCGATCCTATATTCCTACAGATTTTGGGGGCTCGGCCGGGATGAGCCTAGGAAGAATAACGATGAATATTACAAGAGAAAACGAGTAAGTTTGTTTCGATTATTACCGTATTGTTACTTCTAAGAACTTCTAAGAACTTCTTCTACTGTATTGTGAATCAAGATGGCTACTTTAAATTCCATACCTAGAATTGCTAATTCTTTAAGAACTGGGCCTACAAAATCTATTAAACTGTTACATCAGATTGTATTCGGAACTTTAGGTGATAGGAAAAATAGAGCGAGGTTACGTAACTTTTGTGGTTTTCCATCTGACTTTAACGTTGAAGAAACGAAACAAAAATTACTTCAAACTTTCACTGCAAACGATTTTATTTCTGTGTGTAATTTGTTACATCTTAACTATGAGTCAAATTCTGATAAAAACTGTGATTTAATATTAAAGAGTCTTTGTGATTTTAAGCTTTTAAAATCCGAAAGTGATGACGATGATGAGTTATCCGAAAACGAAAGTGTTCACGATTCTGATAAGGATGATGGTATTAATTCTGTTCGGTTAGATTTACCACCTATAAATGATTTAGTAGACCAAACCATTGAGACGCCTAATATTTCATTACATTTTCGTGACATTTTAGAAACTGTTTCAGAATTCAATGGCACTGATATATATCCGGTTGAATCATTCATTGGCGATTTAGAAGAATCTTTTAAGTTATTTAAGTTATCTGAATTACAAAAGATTGTGTTTACTAAAAAATTGCTTACTGGTTCTGCTAAAGTATTTATTCGGTCTTTGAAAGGTATTATGTCATGGGACAAGTTAAAAGAAAATCTTTTATCTGAATTTGGTTCTAAAATAAACAGTGCACAACTTCATAATTTGTTACAGAAACGACATTTAAAACCTAGTGAATCCCTTTCTGAATATTTAATTGCAATGCGAGAAATAGCCAGTCGTGGTTCTGTTGATGATTCATCCATTCTTGATTATGTAATTAATGGAATACCTGATTCAAGTAGCAACAAAATTATTTTGTACGGGTGTAAAACTATTTCTGAATTTAAAGAGAAATTAAAAATATATGAGAAAATTCGCGTTCCAGATACGAAGAATAAGAGTTATTCAAGTACTAACACACAAAATAAAGTACGCGCTATACCTAGTAAGAGTAAAGAATTAAGGTGTTATAACTGTGGGAGTATAGGTCATAAATCGAATTCATGTAATAATAAGAGTAAAGGATTTAAGTGTTTTAAATGTAACTTATTTGGACACAAAGCCGTAGATTGTTCCAAAACGTCGCCTAAAAATAGCCAAGATGCCAAAACTGTAACTCCAATTACTCAGACTCATCAGAAAGAAATGCATAAAACTGTTAATTTAGGTAACTTGAAAATTGATGCTTTAATAGATACTGGTAGTCAAGTAACATTAATTCGTGAAGATATACATAAGAAGATAGGTTTTCTTGAACCTAAGCCGGCAAATCTACAGTTAACGGGATTTGGCAATGGGAAAATTAAACCTATAGGTAGATTTGAAGGCGAATTCGAAATTGATGGTTCTTCATTTCGATCAAATATTTTTGTTATCGCAGAAAACGAAATGTTTTTACAAGCTATCATCGGTACAGATATTATAAGGCAAGTAAATGAAAAAGGAGTCGAAATAAAAAAATTGCAACCAGAAAACTATTTGATGTGCATTCGGAATATTTATAACGACGAGGAAATTGATTTAAGTCATATTAAAGACGGGGTACATCGAGATGAAATACTACAATTAGTAAGGAATTATAAGCCGAATAAAATAAAAACATCTGCCCTAAAGATGAGAATAGTGGTGACAGATCAACTTCCGGTTTATTGCGCTCCGCGACGTTTTCCCCCCGCAGAGCAGCGTAAAATTGATAAACAGATTTCTGAATGGTTAGATAAACAAATTATAAAACCAAGCTGTTCGGATTACTCAAGTAATATTGTACTAAGTAGAAAAAAAAAAGGTACATTTAGATTATGTTTGGACTATCGACGCCTGAATAAAAAAATAATTCGAGATCGTTTTCCTCTGCCATTAATTGATGACGTCATTGATAAATTAGAGACAGCAATGGTATACACTACATTAGATTTGAAAAACGGTTTTTTTCATGTTGAAGTAGAGGAGGAGAGTAGAAAATACACATCTTTCGTAACACGAAACGGACAATTTGAGTTCTTGAAAGTCCCCTTTGGTCTTGCTAACAGTCCAAGCGTTTTCCAAAGATATATCTACGATGTATTTCGTGATCTTTTAAATGATAACACTGTAGTAATCTATATGGACGATATCATTATTCCTTCCGAAAATGAAACTCAAGGAATCCAAAAATTAAAACGCGTGTTGCAGACTGCATCGGAATATGGATTAGAGCTAAACATTAAGAAGTGTCAATTTTTGAAGCGCGAAATCGAATTTCTAGGACACAAAATTAAAGATGGGAAATTATATCCTTCTTCTTCTAAAACCAAAGCAGTAATTAACTTTCCAGAACCTAAGTGTGTTAAAGATGTTCAAAGTTATTTAGGTTTAACTGGTTATTTCAGAAAATTTATACCTAATTATTCATTAATTGCAAAACCACTTAGTGATTTATTGAAGAAAGATTCTAAATTTAAATTCGAAAGTAAAGAACTTTATGCTTTTAACGAGTTAAAACGCATCTTGACATCTGAACCTGTTTTGTGTATTTATAATCCGAAAGCTGAAACGGAAGTACACACTGATGCTAGTGCTGACGGTTACGGTGCTGTTCTGTTACAAAAATCCTTAATTGACAATCAGATGCATCCAGTTTATTATATGAGTAGGAAGACAACAGACATTGAACGTAAATATTCGAGCTACGAATTAGAGGTTAAAGCAGTCGTAGAAGCTCTTAAAAAATTCAGAGTGTACGTATTGGGCATACCGTTTAAAATAGTCACAGATTGTAATGCATTCAAACAAACTATGAGCAAGAAAGACATTTGTACTAAAATATCTAGATGGGCGTTAATGTTACAAGATTACGATTACACAATCGAACACAGATCTGGTACCCGTATGCGACATGTTGACGCTTTGAGTAGAAACCCTATATGTATGGCAATTCAAGATGGTATAACATTTAAGATAATTCAAGCGCAAGAAACTGATGAGAATATAAAAGTTATAAAGGAGGTTTTGAAGTCTAAGCCGTATGAAGATTATTGCTTACGAAACGACGTGCTTTACAAAGTGGTGAATGGAATTGAAGCACTAGTAGTACCTGAGATTATGCAAATTGAAGTAATTAAAGACGCGCATGAACGAGGTCATTTTGCTGCCAAACGTACCGAAGAATATTTGAAACAACAATTTTATATCCCTAAGTTGAAAGAGAAAATTGAAAAGATTATCTCAAATTGTGTAACCTGTATACTGGCCAACCGAAAATCTGGAAAGAAGGAAGGATTATTACATCCTTTACCTAAAGAAGATATTCCCCTCAACACTTATCACATAGACCATTTAGGACCTTTAGAAAGCTCTAACAAGAATTATAAATACATTTTCGCGGTTATCGATTCGTTTACAAAGTTTGTTTGGTTATATCCGACTAAAACCACCTCCAGTAAAGAAGTAATAGCTAAACTTGAAATTCAAAAATCATTGTTTGGAAATCCCTGCAATATAGTAGCTGATAGAGGTACTGCGTTTACGTCTCAAGAATTTGCTGATTATTGTACTAAGGAAAACATTCGTCTATCCTTAATCACAACAGGATTACCAAGAGCCAACGGGCAAGTAGAACGATTAAATTCCACTATCATATCGGTCATTTCTAAGTTGGCTATAGATGACCCTACGAAATGGTATAAGCATGTAAATGATGTTCAACAAATCATTAATTCGACTTTTCAGAGGAGCATAAATTCGACACCTTTCGAGCTTTTATTTGGTACGAAAATAAAGACGAATAAAGACAGAAAGATCAAAGAACTGATAGAAGCTGAAATCCAGAATGACTTCATCGAGTCTAGAGAAAATCTACGTAAAGAGGCGAAAAAGCAGATTCAGAAAGTTCAAGAAGAGAATCGAAAGGCTTACAATCGAAGGCGAAAATTCCCTCGTAAATACAAGATCAATGATATGGTAGCTATCAAACGCACGCAACTAGGGCCAGGTATAAAGCTAAAATCCAAGTTTTTAGGTCCATACAAAATCACAAGAGTGAAACCTAATGACACATACGACGTGGAGAAGGTTGGATTCACCGAAGGACCCTCGAAGACTAGTACCTGTGCTGAATACCTGAAACCATGGACAAACACTCTTTGATAGTGAAGTACCTATTCTGATGATTCCTGATTTAGACTTTTTCCCGACTTAACAAATTTCTCCCGATTTGACTAATGGACTATTGTTTTAAAAGACGTGAACAATTTAAAGAAGCGGGAAGATGATGCCTAAGGAGGAAATGTGTCAAGAAAGACGGCTTTAAGACGACACATTCAAATGATGAATTTTGAGGATATCTAAGACGTATCCAGATGATGTTTTAAGAAGACGTGTGTACGAAGGCGGATCCAGACGGACTGTTCCAGATGACTTTGAGAGAAAGATTTCACGACGATAACGACTGATGCATAATTTAATCCAAACTAAACTCTTTTTTTTTGGTTTTTTTTAATTTTATTTTTCAGATCCCCAGATGCATACTACCATAATGCGAGGTCGCATTCCGTCAGAATGGACGAGCAGTTATGGGATGGCGTCGTCAATAATAATCAGATGATGCTGCAAGCTGTGCGAAAGAACTTTTCCCTTCAGCTGGAGAGAACGCAGACGACGATTGCGCATTAAGATGAAAGACGCTTGCATGTAAAAGACGATAACTTTTCTACATTTGTAAATAATCTCATCTATTTCCATCTGCGAATGTATGCATTTCATAGTTCGTAGTAACTATTTGTGTTTTCATTAAATATTCAAATTATCTATAAATCTGGCTAGTTTATTAGACCCTAGACAACCAACCATCTCTGAAGTATATTTACAGACATCATATGCCTGGAGAGTAAGTACCGATCCTATATTCCTACATATTCATAATTTATATTAAAACATTGAACTCGAAACCTCTCGCGCTCTTGTGAACCAGCAACTCCAGGCGATTTTCAGCATATTTGGTGAATTTTGTACGGCTTATTTAAAATGATTTCACAGTTTAATCTAGAAATCTAATCTAATGGTTATTTTATGTCTGAAGATATTTGCAGTCCTGTGGCTCTTTCGCAGTATACAAACGATACTTTTTCCAGTATTTCTTCGGACGTTAACCATTCTGAATTTTCCATCTATTCTGCTGAATCACTGTCGCTTTCACATTCACTATCTAATATCCTGATTTTTCTCCTTCTTACATCTCTTCATCGCTGCTTTCCTTCTGTCTATCGTCAAGCAGCATAGATGTAATTTCGTTCTTCGTCAGTGAAAAATCGAATTCATCTTCATTTGAACTGCTTCCTTGAAAACAATGTATTTAAGAGTAAAGGTTGGGAGCAGTTTTTTAAGAATGTGTTGCCGAACGCATTCATGAAGTGATATTGCCCAAAGCAAACCTAAATAAACATCGTTACTGTTCG
Source organism: Stegodyphus mimosarum (assembly GCA_000611955.2). Lineage (NCBI taxonomy): Eukaryota > Metazoa > Arthropoda > Arachnida > Araneae > Eresidae > Stegodyphus > Stegodyphus mimosarum. The sequence continues at coordinate 57,832 of KK117885.1, forward strand.
AGCTGTTCCGTCAAACGGAGTGGTGAACCAGAGTCACCTCTCAAATTACTGCATGAAACCAAGTGGTGACAGAAAGTTACCTCTCGGTTGGATAGAATTAATTTACACTGATTACGAAAAGAAAGTAAAAAAGTGAAATTTTGGTTTTAGGAACTTCGTATATAATTTTAATTATGAATAATTGGGTTTTTCTAATATTAAGTGGTCCATTACAGTATCCTTCTTAAATTAACAGCATAACCATTTTTTAAATACTGATGATTACTGCGTGACTTACTCAAACTAACCGCTGCTGTAAATAGAAAGATCTTAGATTATGGAAGTCACAATGCAAGGTTTCGCTTTACCATCCAGTTGTACAGTTAATGGGTTTACAAGATCTTCTGATCTTGTAAACCCATTAAACCTATGGCAGCTAAATACTGCTAAATTGCTTGGGGTTGAATCTTTACAAAGGGACTGACTTCATAGGTATTTTCATTGTTTTCCACATGCATAGCATGCATGCGAGTTAAACCCTTCTTCGTTTTGCCATTTTTAATTTAATAAGTAAACTGTAAATCTAATGACAGTTATAAATTACTTTCGCATGAGCAGATTTCTCACACAAAAGGTATATCTATTAATTAAAAGCTTTATTTCAACTGTTCATACATTCGACACCAAATCATGAAATCACATGCTTGAAGTCAAGTCAAATAATCTTATAATCCTTTCAATTTAAATGCTGATAATTACGGCACAAAAATAGGAACATTTCGTCCTTCATACAAAATTTAAATATTGATCACTACAAGTGTACAACACTTTATTTACTATTTTACAATCATGCACTTGAATTTAAAGTATATCATAAAAGCTTGTTAATATATCATAAAAACTAAATAAATATTTCAAGAAAATTA
>KK117885.1:58834-70045 GCA_000611955.2 Stegodyphus mimosarum
ATGTAGATTATATTTCGGTATTTTGTAGTTTACATCAAAACTGAAAGTTGGTTTCTGGTAATTTTTTCTATCGGGTAAGTTCTTAAAACTCTTTGGAATAGCCATGCTGAATAATTGATTAAATTCAGGACCACAGCATGATTAATTCTGAAATACAAATGAATTTTTATTCAAATCAACCGTCACCAATGTAAGCGCCACAAACATAAATCACTTTAAATCGTCGAACTCTTATTTCATGGAGACGTAAATTACCATGAGAGAAGTTTGTATGCATTAGTGTCTCAAACTATTTTATCTGCTGTCTCAATCACTTGCAGTTTGTTGCAGACTTTCAAAATTCTTCCAATCTATATTAGTAATTAACACAGATGTATGTCATAGATAAAAAACAATTCTTCTGTGGAGTAATAAGTCCAAATTTTAAACTTTCCTATCGCAGCAAATTATATCCACTTTTCTAACGCAGCTTCATTCTTACACATACAAATCATTTTGGCAAGCGCTTCATATCAAATATATATAAAATAAACAAAGGCCCATGACAACACACAAATATTAAGTAACATTCTATCCATGCTAAGCATGTCATATATTAACTTGAATGCTATAGAGAGATCAGGTGAAAAATTTGCCCGGCACCTTAAATGAGGCTAAGGTGAATATCATTGATTGCGCTCACTTCAGCTTTCAAGAAAGACAGTAAGAACGACATGGCCGAATTTTCCTTTCGCAGTTTTTCGTCACTCGAAAGATCTCCTTTTTTTCTGTCTCTTTGAGGTCGGCCGCTGAATGTTAGATGTGATTAATGAAGTTCGAAGACAAATGGTTCTTGTCCCAACACGGATGGATACGTTTTAGTGCAAGATTTTTTTTCTGTAGCGGTTGCTTTAGATCGGAGGCCCAACAAAAGGGAGAGTGTGAAAGAATATTGTCGCGGAGAAGCATTGCATATGTGACACCACAGGAAAAGATTTTTCTTCACTGAATGTTACGAAAGTTAAATTCAACTGTAGGTAATGGATTCAGTGCATTTAATTTTATTTGGCATTAGAGCTAATTGCGACCTGGCGAAATCATTAGAAATGTATTAGAAATCCAATTATCCGGAACAGTGTTATCAAGAAATTAGATTATCCAGACCAGCTAGTTTTTTAGAAACGTAATTTGCGGAAGTCTTGTTAATACCTTAAAATTTATTTTTAATTTTGATTTTAGTGCAGTGTTATCAAATGGCAATACATATTTTAAGATACTTCTAAATATAATTAAATAAATATTCACTGGATAAAGAATCTTGTAATTTTGACATAATAAAACACAATTAAATAAATCTTTTCATTTTTTATTTAGAATTATTTGACATGAAAATAAAAGAAAGGTTGCCTATTTAATATTAAGACCTGGGTAAAAAAAAGTAACATCCATGCCTTATTAAAAAGTATATTCTATATTTTTATTCAAAATTAAAATATATTGTTTTTAAATAAGGGAATAAAATAACACGCGAAAAAATTATCGTTATAAATATTTACGTATTTTATACACCGAAAAAAAAAACAATACTACCTACTCTTATGTTAAAAGTTATTCTGAATATCGAAATTTTTGTTTATTTTCAGACGCTCGCTATTATCTGGTGTTGACAAAATAATGCTTTTTAGTTTTACACATGATGCAAACCAGGGTATTTTTGTTTTGTCATTCGAATAATATTTCAAGCCAACTCCAGACATTTCATTTTATTATTGTAAGAAAAATATTGGTATTTACGTAAGTTGCATGGTTTAATCGACACATATTTTTTCATATTCCTAAATTTCGAAAATAATCGAGAATGTTATAAATATTTAGTTAATGAATATTATTATACCGGGTTTCCAAGGGTTAACAGTAGACTTATATGATGTACCTATAAAGTGTGTATTACATGATATGCATGGAACATTTTTTATTTAATTCCATCGCTAAATGATAACGCAAAAATTAATAAACTTCAATATATACACCATGAACAACACGGCAGATGTCTAAGGTATATTCAGATGTGGTCCATACTCTTTCAAAAACGTCTAGTGTAACGTTTGCAAAATCTGGAAAGATTTTTTCTTTGGGTGGTCAAGACTATCAATTCTTTTACTGTAATCGTCATTTTTGACAAAGCTTGAGAGGAAGATATCCAGTTAAGTTAGATGAAGATTTCTTGCGGGTCACGGAATAAGTGTTCTCTTTGATCGAGCAAACGGAAGATAAAAAGTTGCACATTTTATTTCCACAAGATGGAGCTTTGCGAATTCTATGCAAGACGATTTGAATAGTCGTGGATGGTGAGTTGACGCAAATAGAACTATTTTCTTCTTTCCTTTCCCCAAAAGTTTTGATTTTGCCTAGAGCTGAATCTAGAATTCTGATAAAATGGAACTAAATTGAACTAACTGTACAAAACTTTGAGATTTACCCAACCAGATTTCTTTTTTGAAGCTTTGTCAAAGGTGAAGTTTCCAGTGAAAAAATGGATAATCTTCAACACCTCAAGGAAACAATCATACGCAAAACTTAAGCATCAACCAAACACAGTTGCAGTATTTTTTGGAAATGAATATCGCTGTGACGAACGTCATACTATTAATGCTGCCCATAATGTAGATTAATTTCTTCCGTAATCATTGTAGTGACTTTTGACATAAAAACACTTTAAATCACGTTAGCAAAATACATATCTAAAGGGAATTTATTCTCAAAGACATTTTTTTGCTTTAGTTACAAATTAAAAATCAATTTCCTTGCAGTCTGCTACACAAGAGACTCTCGATTATTCATAATCTTTTAACCATCAGTTTTTGGTTACTTGTCAGCTATTGAAAGAGTCTAATAACGTGAATGAATATGTTAATAAAAAAGGATCATCTCCCCCTAAAAATATGATAGGTCGAAATAATTCAGAAACATCAAATCTAGTTGTTTTAATCTTATATGCAGAATAAAATGCTAAAGTTCCGTTTTAAAGTATGTAGTATTGTTGGGAGGGATAAAATTGATGAAGGCTTTGACATCTTAAATAACCACAGATTTTTGTAAAATATTGCAACAGTGGCCGCTTGAATACGTGAAACAGAAGAGGACGCTGCCTTTGAAAAACATCAAAGATAATAAAAACCAGCAAATCTAAAATTGTAATTTATACATAAGTTGAGTTCTTCGAGCACTAAGAAGTTACAGAGATAATTGGTTCAATATTTTAAGATTCGTAAAACAGACCAGAAAAAGTGCCCGCCCGCAAAGTGCAACATTCAGTTTGAATAAGTTCACATACTTAGTGATGTATTTAAATTCAGAAGTACATCCGCATTTTAGAGTGATATGTTCAAATACTATATGTATTTTGGCGACGTACTGCTGTTTAATTTGCAGTGTGCTGTAAAAGTAAATTGATTTGTTATGTAAAAGTGGTGTTTTGCTACACGTATCTTTCGGCGAAAATAATACTACAAATTTTTTATCAAGTTGAATATTAAAGAACTCCAGAAAAGGAATAATGTCTGACATTTTTGTTGTTATTAGAGTTTGCTTTAGATTAATTTTAATAGCATTGTTGCGTGCGTACAGGTTCCTAATGAATTGAATGCACAAGTCGATAAAATTTAATAAAATGTATTCTTATCCCAAGAAATGAAACAAAATGCTGAAATATTTCTTCAGAGATATTCGTACAGTATTGCAATATCTCACAGTAGTTATACTTTAAACTACTAAGACAGAACTCAAATGCAAAATACAGAGAAAGCTATTCCGATCTCACCGCAAATTCGCTACAATCAATAACAGCACTAAGTGTAAAACTACAGTTCGCATAACAACAACAACTCAGCTGAGATGTTTTAATCCGGATTTTATAAGCTTTTTAATCCTTCACAAGATCATTCTGGTATTTTCTCGATTTTTCTGGGTAGCCTAAACAATTACGAGATATCTATTTATTAAATGTTAAATGCACTCGCGCTCTTGTATTTTTAATTTTCGGCATAGCTTTCTCTTAAATGTCGTCACGCGTTGCATTGCACGGGGAAATAAAACAGTTTTAATTACAGTTCCACTAAATAGCAAATTAAATACAAAATCCGTAACAGTATTTTATTCTGCGTGCTAGTAAGTAAGATAAGGAATGACGATTTCATAGAAGTTCAATTCTAATCATGATTTTCATCACGCAGTATACAGTGTATTATGCTCATATATTGTAAATGTGGTAAAAAGAATTGCTGTTATTCTTCTGTCCTATAATAAAAGACTGAAGAAACAGTATTAAATGAGACTTATTAAATGAGTAATTTCATCTTAAAATTGATTTCAATACGTATTTGGACCAAGAAAGAAGGATATAAGGAATAATCAAAGATTCCGATAATGAAATCGTCAACTGGTGAACATATCCAAATATAAACTTCAGTTTCAGAAATAATATATTACGCGTTTTAAGTATAGTGTTTTATCATACGAAATCCAAATGGTGTATTAAATACTCTTACTGTAAACGTTATACACATATATAACAAAGTATTAATAATATACCGATGCATAAAGAGAACCTGTTTGCAAGTTTCACTTCTTTCATTCATGTATAAACATTTAAAGGCAAATAAAATATTAAGAAGTTCCAAAAGGTTTTGTTAAGTCATATATCTGATGCTGAATACAGATAGCCACATATATACGCTAAGATGCGAATTCATGGAAGAACTAATGTAACTGAAATACGATTGTTATCATGCACATCAGTGAAAAGTCGTTGACATAATCCATGCATCCAGATAGTGTATTTTCAGCTTTTCTTTCTGAACCTTAATAATGTTAACAATTTGGTAACTCTAAACTTAAAATTATAGTGTCAGTGTGATTTAGTTATGAGAACTACCTTATTTTGCACTTGTTGCCGCACAAAATTATCTCCAGAGAGGAAATAATGAGTAAAATTGACTTAAAAACAAAATAAAGAGCAACTAAAAGTTTACCTACTGTTACTTGTGGGTTAAAAAATTAGAATAAATTACAACTCAGCAGAAACAAACAGCTATTTGGAGAATCTAACATTAAACAAATTTTTCGAAATCAAAATGTTACCTGGAATGATCCATATTTATTATTTTGATTCAAATTCATACCATTTTTTCCAACTTTCTTCTGCACAATAAGGAGAAAGTTGCAGGATGCAGACAATTCCTAAAATAGAAAACAAATCCTCGCGAATCATAAGAGACCGTTAAGAAACAAAGCTATTTAAATTTCCTTCTTTCATAGTTAAAATTTGGATGTTATATTTTTATTAATTGTATGAAACTTGAATGCGGAAAGCGAGAAGGAAAATATAGAAGAACGGCTGCGAATTACCTGTTTAATAGTTAATATAATTCTCAAAATGTGCCCTCTCGAAAGTTTTAAACATTGGATATCAAGAAATATTAAACAGATAATCATTTAATTAAGGTTAAATAACACGCCGAACAAATGTTAATTTAGAAGTCAAACAACAAAAATCAGCGTTAAAAATTTATAGCAAATATAACGCTGATTTTTATTGTTTGACTTCTAAATTAAGATAATCATTTACTTAATGCATTTATATTACTAACGTTTGGACACTGTATTTATTGAAATACTAAAAGATTAGCAAAGACAGAAACTCAGTGAGAAAAAAGATATTTTACGTATATATATATATATTGTAATATTTTATTATCTAACAAATATTTATACTTGTTTTATTTGATATTGAGTGACAACGCCGTATTTGTTCATGTAACCGTTGCTGAGCAACGATAGAAATGCTAAAAATTGTTAGTTCTGGAAGTTTTATGAGTAGTAGAGGTATGAAAACTTGATAGAGGAAGAAATTCTAATAATAAGCTGGAGTGTAAAACTGTAACATTTAGAAATTGTATTTAAATTATCTGTCTTCGTGAGTTGAGAATACAATTTATGATTTACTAAGAAGTTCATCTGTTATTTCGATAAAAACTGCAAAATAATTAGTCTTATAAAATTGGAGGTCACACCGAGATACTGGAAATTGGCTATTATCAATTTCGATGGTGCTGGTATCCTAATCCCAGAAAGTTGCTGAAATTTTGAGAACAAGTTTCTAGTAGCAATTGCCGAGTTTGTTTATTTCAAGGAGAAACGGATGTCAGAAGTCTGCTGTTTAAGGCCAGTTTTTTGAAGAGGATCATTCAAAGGTAATTTTTCTGTTTATGCAACTTGCGTCCTAGGAAAGAACTGTCAGAACTGGATACTGCTGATCTCCGAAGATAAGATTAGTTTATTTAATTTTCGTATTTCATTTTAGAATTATATTTAAATAGTTTAAGATTTTGTTTAAAATAACTGATACTAAAAATATTATGCTTAAATTGCAATTGGTATTTGTAGGAAAGAAGTATTTAAAAATTGTTATTTAGGCTTTACTGTTATTTGAATTTAATTTTCATGTTGATAATTAATATGGGTAGAACACACCGGCATTTATAAAAAAAAAGAACTGCTAACTGTGTTTTTGAATTTGTTGCCAAGCAGGGGCGTGGAAAATAAGTAATAACGTCAAACTGACGTAGTGTGATTTTATTGTACTGTTAAGTGGCAAAAGTTTGTTCTTAGTTCTTGCCATCCAGGCGTGTGGTAGATAGTAACGTCATCCCGACGTATTACAGCTAAATTTTATTGCCAAACTGGCAAAGTTTGTTTTTGTTATCGCCAACTAGGAGTGAAGATAGATAGTAAAATCGTCAAACTGACGTAGGCAAAATTCCATTGTATTGCTTAACTGGCAAAGTTGTATATATAATTATCGCCAACAAGGCTTCTGAATAGTGAATTAAAACGTCAACTCCGCGTAGTGTTATTTTATTTTGTGCCAAACTAGCAAAGTTGTTAAGATAATTCTCTCCAATCGATTGGAGTGAATTTCGTATTTGACAAGCTTAGTCTCGCCAAAAGTTATATATTTTTTTAATATAAGTACGATTTTTTAGATTTAATTTAAAAGAAAGCCTATTAAAGGTAACTTGTTCAACATGTCATTTTTAGATGGGGGTAGAAAGCAGGATTTAAAAGTATTGGCAGAAAAGTTAGGTTTAACCGTGAGACCTGAATTTAACATCGTTCAGTTGCATAAATTGATTAAAGTTATGATGAGGAATTTACTCGAGAACTACTGGCTGCGATTAGAGAAGAAAGAGAAAGAAAGGAAGAATGTGAAAGAGAAGAAAGGGAAAAAGAACGCGAAAGAGTAGAAAGAGAAAATAAATGCGAAAGAGAAGAGCGAATTAGAGCTTTTGAGCTAGAGAAACTTCAGTTGGAAGCAATGGCTGCAAGAGCACAGCCGGTAGAAACTACGCACCTACCTGAGCAGCCTTTAAAAATCAGAATTCAAGATGTCATCCTAAAGAAGATGAAATAAGTTTATTTCTGGTTTCTGGTGCTGAACGTCAAGCTAAAATAATGAATATACCCCTTGAAAATCAAGTGACTCAACTTATTTCATTGCTGCCTCCTGATATTGTTCGACGTATTGCTAGAGAACCAGAAGAGGACGCGAAAAAATATGAATATGTAAAAACTTTACTGTTACAACGATTTAAATTGAGTAAAGAAAAATTTCGAGAACTATTTAATAAACGCCAAAAATCTACTCAAAGTACTTAGTATGATTTCTACTATGATTTAAAAAATATTTAGAAGGATGGCTTAACGGATTAAACTTTTGGACAGCTAAAAGATCTCATGCTGGTTGATCAAATTAAAAAGCGTACTTCTCCTGATTTCAAAGAACAGTTTACGGATGAATGGACTACCATCATTTCACCTACTGAGATGGTTAAGAAAATTGAAGATTTCGAAGATGTGAGAAAAACAATAAAACCAGAATTTTCTTGCAATCAAACTGAGAGGATTAACAAAGGATGATTTAAACCGCGTTACGAAAATTTTGGGAAAAAAATAGTGCATCCGCCTCATTTTAAGCATTCTGATAAATGGGATGATTCAAATTACCAGAAAGATCACCGACAAAGAAATCAGTTCCAAAACAAGAACCAAGAAAATTTATACGACAAAAGATATCGGCCACATTGTTTTGAGTGTGGGTCATACGAGCATTTTAAGCCTCAGTACCCTCGCTTAAAACCAAATGAAAAGGTAAATTGCGTATCTTCGAATGATGATTTGCTAGAGACATACACAGTTAACGGTTTAGTTAATGGGTATAAAATGCCTATTCTTGGAGACACAGGAGCCACAGTTGATGTTATTTCTCGAAAATACACAGACAATGCAAAAATGGCTGGAGAACATGTCTGGGTACAATATCTTTTAAATGACCATTTAGTGTGTCTACCGTTAGCGGAAGTGGAAATTAATTGTGAACTTGGTCATATAAAGGCAGCTGTTGTTACAAATGATCCCGGCAGATATGTATTGGGTAACAAAAGTGCTCAATTGTTTAAAGATAAACCATTTTATAATTTAGAAAAGATAAATGCGGTTTTGACACGATCTCGAGTAAAACGATCTTGTGAAGAAGATCGAAGTAGAGAAACCGAAATGGAGAAACTAGAAAAACTGTCAATTATTGAGACTGACGAAGATATTTTACCGCAAGCTGATGAGAAAGACAAGGAAATTAAGAAAGTAATTAATATTAATTCTAAGGAATTAACTGAATCTCAACAACAAAGCAGAGATCTAGCCTCATTGCTTAGCGAAGCTAAAATTGAAAATTCCAGTAAGACAAATGATTTCAAGGTAAAAGGAAACGCGTTTTTGGTGAAAAGGAAAATAGATAAAAATGGAAATGAAAGGGAATTAATTGTTATTCCTGAAAAATATAGGGATCAAATAAAGCCATTATGTCATGATAGCCCATCTGGACATTTAGGCGTCGTCAAAACAAAAAAATAGATTAACAAGATACTTTTACTGGTCTAATTGCTATAAAGAAATAGAAGAGTATGTGAAAACTTGCGACCCATGTCAAAGAATGGGAAAATCTAATGATGAAGCCAAAGAACCTTTGACTTTAGTACCAATTATTGCAGAAATATTTTCAAAAATTAACTTCGACGCATGCGGCCCTTTACCGATAACACCAAACGGCAATAGATATTTAATTACAGCCATTTGTTTAGCTTCAAAATATCCTGATGTTGTACCTGTTCCTAATATTGGCACGACGTCAGTAATTGAAGCCATGTTACAAATATTTAGTACAATGAGTTTCCCGAAAGAAATACAAACTAATCAAGGTACTTCCTTCATGAGCAATCTAGCCATTGAATTTGTAGAAAATTTGGAATAAAAGTAACTAGAAGTTCACTACACCATCCGCAAAGTAACCCTGTTGAAAGATTTCACCGAACAGTCAAACGAATTTTAAAAGACTTATGTGTTGAAGCAGCCCCTGAGTGGGAGAAGCAAGTTCCCGCAGCTATATTTGTTTTAAGAACAATAACGCACCAGAGTACGGGATTTACACCTGCAGAATTAGTATATGGCCGAAATCTTAGAACACCTATAACATTATTATATGAACAATGGATGAATCCTGAAGACGAAGAAAATAATGTTGTTGAATGCGTTTTCCAATTGATAAATCGGTTAAAAAGATACAAAGAGCTGGCTACAGATAAAATGTTGGAAATGCATACCAAAAGAAAAGTGTGGTACGATCGTAAAGCTATCAAAAGATAATTCTCTGAAGGAGATTTAGTATTAGTTGTAACAACTAATAAACCACTAGCAGTTGAATTGAAAGGTCCTGGGTTTCGAAGGAAAAAAAAGGCCATAATCAAGTCTACCATGTTAACATGTTAAAAGTTTATCACAGGTGAGCAGAATAAGTTAACCTTATGGTTGAACAAAATCAATCTGAGCCTGATGATATGGAGGAAAATTTCCCAACAATTGACTCTGAACCAACATTGTTCGATTTTGAGGAAATTAAAGAAAACAGTTCCTTAAATGCTAAGCTAAATGAACAACATTCAAGAATTGCATGATCTGCTATTGAAATTTTCAAAAATCTTTTCTAATAAGCCTGGAAAAACTCATTTAATAACGCATGATATTCAGTTGACAGAAAACACACCGATCCACTGTAAACCATACATAATTTCTCCTAGACAAGCAGATATATTAAAAATAGAAATTCATAAAATGCTTCAACATAGAATAATTGAAATAGAAGATTCAGATTACACTTTTCCTATGATTTTAGTGGAAGTAGCAGGAAGAGATCCTAGACCTTGTAAGTGTTTTGTGTTTCGAAGTTAAAAAAGACCATAATCTAGTCTACCATGTTAACGTGTTAAAACCTTATTATAGGCGAGCAGAATCGGTTAACCTTATGGCTGCAGAAAATCAATCTAAAACTGATGATATAGAGGAAAATTTCCCAAATTGTCTCTGAACCAACATTGTTAGATTTTGAGGAAATTAAAGAAAAGGGTTCCTTAAATGATAAGCTAAATGAACAACAAATTCAAGAATTGTATGATCTTCTATTGAAATTTTCAAAAATCTTTTCTCATAAGCTTGGAAAAACTCATTTAATAACGCATGATATTCAGGTAACAGAAAACACACCGATCCACTGTAAACCATGCAGAATTTCTCCAAGACAAACAGATATATTAAAAACAGAAATTGAAAAAATGCTTCAACATAAAATAATTGAAATCGGATATTCAGATTAAACTTCTCCTATGATTTTAGTGGAAGTAGCAGGAAGAGATCCTAGACCTTGTATCGAGTATAGAAAATTGAATAAGTTGACTAAAATACAGTTCTTCTTCTTGCCTAATATCGAACAATGAGTAGAAACTGTAGCAGGCGCAAAATACCGGGTGGCCATAATTAAACTGACAGTGCTCACAGTATTCTGTAGCGCGATCTATTTGCGAGAATGACGCCACATTTTGTAGGAAAATTAAGCAAGACGGGGGACGAAGGATTCCGCGAAAAAGCAAATTAGTTCCAAAAGTCACCGCTAGGGGAATATCTGGCGCTGTGTAATACAAAATAGAGTGTTAACAAATGCAAATCAATACGGAAATTATCTTTTATTTTGCATTCAAATGAGGTTCAGTGTGGCTGCCGTTTTTATGGACCACATATTGCATTCTGTGCACAGTATGCACAACAGCAGAAAGTAACATGTCTGCA
>KK117886.1:0-20031 GCA_000611955.2 Stegodyphus mimosarum
AATGGTCAGCACACTCGGCGCGTATTCGAGAGGTCCGAGGTTCGAGTCCCGGCGAGGGCACTGTTCGTTTGTCACTTCTCCAGCATCAAAATAATCTAATGTCTCGACAATATATTTATTCACAAAATCTTGAAATATTTAAAGAACGTGAAACATTTTCCGAGATATATCCTGGAGCCGGATACGATATTGAAATCTGGTATTTTTCCACGTGATGTGTGTATTTAATTCGCAATTAACTCATTGTAATTACTTAGAAGGGCTGATTTCTATTATTTGGAAATTAACCTGCGTTTGGTGAACTATTTAGCTTGTATAAAAATTTAATTTGCATAAAATTAATTTGTGTAAAAATTCATAATTATCATATTCCTTTCCGGCCTTAATGGAAGTCTTCACTATTTTTTTACATAAGCGTATTTTTCAATCTACACTCACGTTTGTGAAAATTGCAACACCAAGAAGGAATCGTCATAATTGAATGCAATTTAATACACAGTTGAGTGGTAGTGGTACAAATAAATGATTAAATGTTCAAAGCAAACAAACAAGAACAAGAGATCAGAATCAGTATTTTGTGTGGCCACCACGCGCCGCAATAAGTGCTGCTACACGACGTGGCATGGAGTCAAACAAAGTTTGAATGTCTGACTGAGGAAGAGCATTCCATATCGTTTGTACGCGTACCCAAAGTTCGTCTGCAGACGCAACAGGACGAGGATCACGAGCAAGACGCCGACCAATGACATCCCACACATGTTCAATTGGCGACATATCCGGGGAACACGCAGGCCAAGGAAGAAGCTGTACCTGCTGCGCTGCAAAGAAGGATTTAACAATCCGAGCAGTATGAGGGCGGGCATTGTCCTGTTGAAATACAGCGCCTGGCAAGCTTTGAAGGAAGGGAACAGCTTCGGGCTGTAGAACTTCACGGATATACCGGTTGCTGTTCAGATTGCCCACAATTCGTAGCAATTGAGATCGTCTATGATATGCTATGGCGCCCCAGACCATAACTCCGGGTGTTCGTCCACTGTGGCGTTCGATAATGCACTCCGGAAGGTGGCGTTCACCGGCATAGCGTCTGACACGAATGCGGCCATCATGGTACCACAAATTAAAGCGGGATTCGTCAGAAAACACGACATGCTGCCAATCAGCACGCCAGTCTCTATGCTGATTGGCCCATTGTAGCCGCAGGCGGCGATGGTCGTGCGTTAGGGGGATCCTGTATAAAGGAGTCCGTGCGCGCAGTCCACACTGCAGCAGACGTCTACGAATTGATGAAGCACACAATGAAACACCTGTAGCTATTGACCACAGTGCTGCCAATTGTCTAGAGGAAGCTGTACGGTCCGTCCGCGCCATGCGGACCAGGTGTCTATCATCGCGAGCTGACGTCACATTTCGGGGTCCACTCCCGGATTTCCGAGTTGTCCGACACTCGTCCGTCCACTGCTTCCAAACGCGCATCACTGTGCTGCTGTTACGCTGCACACGAGAGGCTACTGCACGATACGACAATCCAGCTTCACGAAGGCCGATGATTCTCCCTCGTTCAAACTCTGTAAGTTGTTCAAATCTCGCTCTCTTTCGTCGACGAGGCATAAGTACAGATTGAGTTAACGTTTACCACTAGCAGATAACCACCGATAACCATACACGCCTCGCTACAGCCGTCTATATATTCGGATCCATCAGCCGTTCAGAGGGCGCTGCTCAGCATACGCATGCGCTACGGATTTGCAATTCTAATCATTTGCATATCATGCGCTACTTTGCATTTCCTGAAAATTTCAGCTCACTCGCGTAAGTCCTTCATGGTGTTGCAATTTTCACAAACGTGAGTGTATAATGCTACCTGTCTGATTGATGATGATGGGTGATTGAAAGCTATCTGTCTAAAACGGAAGGTGCCTTCGTGGAGGACTTTTTGATAAACGTTGGCCCCTTATTTACGTTACATATAAGAAAAAGCGAAAACGCTCTCTCAGACAAGCCATCTTCAAGGTTCGAACCCAGGTTGCATGTCAGAGTAAGACACGAGGACAAGCCAAAGACGAGTATTAATCTAAGCCTCTGTAGTCCTATTCCAGTACTTCCTATGTCATACTTATTATATTTTTCTTCACATTCATTCTTTCATTGATATAATAAGTTTTGCATAAAGAGCCATAGCAAAATATATAAATATATTTTTCTGTCATAATCGATCGGATGACTGAGGATTTCTTAATGCTTTCAATTGAGCTATTTACAATCACTATTTGCAATTTCTGTTACATACTACCAATTTAGGTTATAAGGAATTTTTCTTCTAAGTGCCTTCGTGTTGTATTTGGAAGTACATCTGGTTGGCAATCGGAAGGCCCGCAATTCGAATCGCGGAGAGGGCATCGCTGACTCTCATGTTTCCCAGCTTCAAAAAAATATATATATATTCAAAATAAATGTAGAAGATCAAAAGTTGAAGCGAACTTTAAGCTTTAAATACTGTATTAACGAAATTACATGTTATTTATCTATAGGATTATAAGGAGAAAGATTCTTGATTTGAAGTTTATCTAACCTAGTGGAAAGTTTGATCGTCTTAAAAACAGTTGTCACAGCAAAAAAGAAAAACAGCTTTATTGGATGGAAAGCTTAAGAAGCCCATTCCGTTATGCAGCTGAGCGACTCCATTCACATAAATATATAAATATATTATCAAAAATATTTTGATAACATATTTACATTACAATGTAACAATTAATTAATTAATAATCCATTCATTTATTGCATTTATTTTACAGTGTCGATGACGCGAGGTTTAAAATCATTGCTTTTACGCTGTATGTTTAACTCAAAAGAGAACAGCATTTTGTTTGCAGAAAACAGAATCCCAAAACAGAATCCCAATTTAAGCATTTATGAGCATTTCAGTATAAAATTATTTGTAACTAAAGCTCAAAATTAAATGTAACTCGAATTCTCCAATCGGAAATTATGGCAGGATCTAATTCCTCGAATCTTTCCACTCCTTCTGTGTTATTATGCGGTATTATAAATATGTGTTCTTATTCGAGCGATTTATCTTTTATAGAGCCCCGAAAGTTTCATATAAACACCACCTATTACAATATCTTTCACGCTAAAGTAAATATAATCCATCTTTATTTTCTTTGCAACTCATTATCAGTTTTACGATCCAAACCCATTTATGCAGCTTTATGACTCTTTATCGCTTATTTCGATCTAACCTTGCATTTTAACAACTTATCATTTACATTGTATGTTTAAGTGCATTATAATGAGTATAAACTGCACTTAGATTAAAAGGTTTTTTTACCTGTAATTAGAAAACAGATTCCTTTTAGTATTGTTATTCTTGAGAGAAACGCGAGTTTTCAGACTAAAGTTAAAACCTCATAGGTATAACTTCAAGCAGAAAGCCTTTTTGTATGGTAATAAGAAATACAAATCGCTAAGGTGAAATCTGTTTTACTAGAATAAAATTTAAGACATAAAACCTCTCAAAAATTATATTCTTGTAGTATGAAACGTGTACGTTAAAAATGAAAATTAATCCCATTAAATATGAATGTTTTCAAGCGAATTTTACATGCTTTGCTGAAAAGCAAACTAAGATATGGACATTTTTCAAACTTTTACTAGTGTGATGCTGGAAAAAAAACTACACACCACGACGCACCGAGAAGATATAAAGCAAATTGGACACAAATTGACATGCATATAGGTTTCGACGGAAGATGCAAAATTTTACATTTTGCCTGCCAATGAATGAACGGTTTACAGCGCAACTGGCAGGATATTTAAGTGGAGAAATTACAATTTCAGGTCATAAATTCTTGACGAATTTCATTCCGTGTACTCTGGTAGACAGTAACTATGCCTCGCATACAGGTGCGCGAACGATATGCGCAGATGTCAGAATTTGAGAGAGGTCGTGTAGTTGGGCTCAGAAGCCGGTTGGCCTTATCGGCGAATAGCTCGACATTTGAGAAGGAGCGATGGCACTATTAGACGATGTTGGCAGGAATGAGTGAATCATGGCCGCACACAGCTTCAAGAAGGAAGCGGTAGGATTAGAGAAACGACAGAACGTGAAGACCGAGCAATCGTCAGAGCGGCACTCACAGCCCCAGATGCATCATTATTATCGATTGTACATGCAACTAGTGCTTCATTGACCGCAAGGACCACTCATAGACGGCTCACAGAAAAGGGGCTGAGGTCACGGCGCCCCTTGCGCCGACTACCATTGAGCTCTGTACAACGTCAAGCCCGTTTGCAGTGGTATCGGGCTCATTCGCACTGGAATGTCACAGACTGGAGTAGAATAGACTTCAATGATGAGTCCCGCTTTGAATTGAGCCCCGATGACCAGCGAAGGCGAGTTTGGGCACTCCCCGGACAGCGGTGTGATACCAGCCTGACTGTCTTCCGGCAGACAGGCCTACAACTAAGAGTGATGGTCTGGGGTGCCATTTCATTTCATAGTAGGACCCCTTTGGTTGTCATCCTTCGCAACCTTACAGCACAGCGGTACGTCGACAAAGTTATAAGGCCCGTTATGTTGCCCTTCATGTCACACCACCATGTGCTTACATTTCAGCAAGATAATGCCACCTCCACACTGCACATGTTTCTACTGCTTGCCTTAGTGCTTGCTGAACATTACCTTGGCCAGCAAGGTCGCGGATCTCTCTCCTATTGAGTACGTTTGGAGCATTATGGGCAGGGTCCTCCAACCAGCTCGGGATGCGGACGATCTAACGCGCCAGTTGGACAGAATTTGGCACGATATCCCTCAGGAGGACATCTGCAACCTCTATCAATCGATGCCAAGCCGAATAACTGCTTGCATAAGGGCCAGAAGTGGACAAACGCGTTACTGACTTTTTCACTTTGTAAAGCTCTATCACTTCAATAAATCATCCAATTTTTCTCAAACTGTAATCATTTGTTTTTCTGTACATGTACATCATTTCTACCCATTTTCGTCCCATTCGGATAACTCCTTCTTGGTGCGTCGTTTTTTTTCTAAGAGTGTATATGATTTTGTGTTTCATATATGTTTTTGCTATAAAACTGCATTGAGTTACATTTCTTCTTTTCTTTTAATTTTTAAAGGTTCTGAGAGCCACAAAGTGCTGATGATACGAAACTAGTTCATGGCAACCAATACTAGAAAAGATACCTTTAGAAAAAAACAGCAGGTATGTATTTTATTATTTGTCATTTATTTTAGTTTAGTTTTAGATTATTTTTGTTAAATATTAATATGGCCCTCAATTTAAGATTTCACAACGTATTTGTATTGCATAAACCTAGCTTTGGTTTATGTAACTGAAATGCATTGTTTCGGTAGCAGTTGTTTGTAGTACTTTTGTTCTGAAGCAGTTATGCTCAAACTGCAGCTCTTTGGTTTCTTCAATGTGGCTCGCATTGTTACAAACAATAGTGTAGTTCTTGAAGAACGAAACAAAAATCGTGCTACAACGTGATTCATAAAGAATCTGTAATTTCGTTTTTTAAATTAACTTTTTTCCTATATAAAAGCATTAAGTTGAGAGATTATTTCAAGTAGTTTTCGTATATAAAATTTGCAGTTCTCTTCCGCAGAAAGCTGTGTATCGTGCCCCTTTTTATACAATCAAAAATAAAGAAAATCATTATTCCCTTTTTTTCGAATTACAATGTTATTCTTCACATGAATGGAAAGAGTTTTACATTATTGCAAAAAACCACTATGTCTTCTTTCTTTTTTATTTTATTCTTATTTAAATCACAGCGGCCAAGTATTTAAGACAGCTTAAATACTGGGAATTCGACATAGGTTCGATCCCAGGAGAATTGCCGGGTCGCATGGTTGGTTTTCGTGGCTTCCCCATCTGTAACTTGAATACGAACCAGTTTTTCTTAGAAAGTCCTCCGAAGGCATCCTCCCTTTAGGTGGATAGCCCTCGAGTGCTTTACCATAATTAAATAAAACCAAAGTTAGTGTGCTTTGCCATATTCAGATAACCTAACCTTATTAAAATTAACTTACAATTCTGATCAGAAAACAATTTGTTTTGGAAAACCAGAATAAAATGCTTGGTTTACTGTCCGAAAATAAATGTTCAGTATATACCTAAAACTTTAAAATGTGCACGTCGTGGGGACATACTGTGCTGAATGCAAAGCAAATGAACCCAAAATTATTTATTGATACTTATCTTAAGTAGCTAAATTAATTATAAAATGCTTATCATTGCTAAATTAGTTGAAACATTACTTTCTATTCAAGAACTGTTTTACTGGTTTTAAATATCTACTTGCGGCTTGGCTTTTCGTAAAGCTACTTGTGGCTCTTCAGTTTTTATGAACTCTAATTTGTGGATCCTTACTGATGTGAAGTTTGGTCATTTCTAGTATAGAGCAATGGTCTATCCTGTATTGCAATTTATGCTGAATGGTAATTAGAAAAAACTGAATGATCCCAACCATGAAAAAAAAACCCATGCGTTGTTGTGCAATAAGGGGATATGTTAATAAAAATTTCTATATTAGTCGGTTGTGCAGTCTTGTTACTTATAATAGTTTTAAGTTACTTTATAGTCATTGTGTATAGGGGGTTCAAAAATGGGGACTACAGGCTCTATTTCTTTAAATATTGATCCTATACCTGTACGTACAATTATAAAGTTTCTCGAAGGTGGATGATTTTACGGAAACAATTTCGATTCTGTGGATAAAATGCCTTTCTAAACATAAAAATCTGACTATGTTACAGTTTTTTCTTTGGAAAAATTTATGTACCAGCTTGATACTTCGAACAAGCAAGCATACTATCGTCATTTGCTCATTTGTACTATAGTAAAATTTAAGAAATATTTCTCTTAAATTAGTTATTTCAATAAATAGAGAATGAAATAGAACGAAACAGTTTAAAACTTTTTAAATGATAATACTTACTTTAGAAACATAAGACATAAGATGAGAGATTGTAACATGTTTAATTTAACGGGGGCTAGCAGCAAATGTTGGCGCATGTATCTTTTTGAAAACATTATTGGACCGTATTCTTCCAAAACGAAAAACTCCATCAATTTTTTCCTCAGCTCCTCGTAGAGCAAGCTTATTAATTAGAAAAATACTCAGTACGCATTAATTGTGAAGTACGAAATGTTCCATACTTTTACAGACTTCCATATCTTGCAGATTTCGTAGAAGTCTTCTCAATACCTGTTATGGATCAATGGATCCAAATTCGGCAATTTGTAGCTAAAATACTGAATCCACAATAAACCATTTGGTGTTTGTAGTAACCATTTGGCCTACAATAAACCATTTGGCTTGCAGTAAACCATCTGGTATTGTGCTGAACATACAATAAACCACATGGCATTTGTAGCCAAAACCTGAATCTACATTACATTCTAACGATTTATAATTCCGTATCGGGTAAACAATCCACATGATTATATTTTCACCTGGCGCCGTGAAGTTACTAATCCGTATTTGTGCACGACTTGTGCATAAAGGTCACAGAACTTGGATTTATTATTTGAATTATCAAAATTTTTGCTGTACGGAGGCCATATAAAAAAAAATTAGATTTTTTTTTTCATTTTTACGCCCCCTAACTAGTTCCATAAAATTCTCTTATTTATTTTGTTAAACTTATCGAGTTAAATTCAGTTTGCCTTAAACTAAACTGCAGTCTAACCATATAAAATATTATAATTTATATCTAGAACTCCCTCAAAATTGTTTTCATAAAATTATCATCTTCATTTTGTGAAACGTATTAGGTTAAACTCACTATGGCTTAAGCTAAACCCTAGTCTAACCATATAAAAATACGTATTTAATATTTACAGGCTCTTATTTAATGTTTACACGCTCTTCGTAGTGCCTAAAATGCGTTTCATAGAATTTATTTTGCGAAATTTAACAGCTTAAAGACACACTGAGTTTTAACTGTGTCTGTTTTAAGATAAATTCTAGTCTCCTCAGACAGCTAAACAACAGACAGGCCTTTGCTCCAAATCTCGTGCCGTCTTTGCTTTTTATTGTCAAAATACTAAATAACTGTATCACTAAAAACAACTAAAAGATTTATTTTGAATTTCACCTAGAAATTACAACTAAAATATTAACAAAATTCACTTCCACTTCTAAGGCCGAACAGATAATAACGGTTCAATGTGTTTACAACTCAAATTTTAAGTTTAAAGCCTAACAACTTGGCTTTGCTATACTGCGATTTCTAAAGTTATGTAAGTAGCAGCAGCTCTGATGCAGGCAGGTGCAGGGTATTTTCACCGCGACAGGCTGAGGTTGCAGCTGTTTCTCGTACACTTAGCTTCTCGTTACTACTTAACTCATTCCATTTATTTATTCTGTTGGAATGGACGAAACAGTAGCATTGTGGGAAAGATTTCATATAAGAAATTACGTTTTAGTGAAATTAACCTAACAAACTGAAGGTGTCTCGGATTGATATTTAAAAGAAGAAGACCTGTAGCCTCCTTTTTGGGCACGCTGTGTAAAATAGGTTGACAGATTTTTCTCATGAGAATAAATCGCTTAAATCCTTTGTACTGAGAAATACGAATCTATTTCTATGATCTGCATTGTTAATTAAATTACCCATTTCTACTCATCCATCTCAAGTAATTCTTCTTTCAAATGCATCATTGGTTAAAGGAAATGGGGCATTTCTCCAATTAACGCAGTAAATATATTTCGAAAGGCTCTAGACTCTTAAAATCAAACCTCGAGGCTGTTATGCTTGCAGATTAATCCTCTTCGTAAATGTCGCGTTTGAGCTTGTCTGGAAAGCCTTGCACATAAATAGAAGTTACTTAAATAGATATGAACATGGAAAGATTCGTCTCTGAAACTCGGCAATGACAATAAATGGACTGAGGCTAAATTAGTAACCTTAGATGATAAATTGTAGGGATAAGAATTGCTGAGCTTTTTTACTTTATTTTATTTTATTTCATTCTAAATTTAAGCTTTAAGCATTCGATAGTCGATTGAAAAAGTATGTTCATGTATTTTCAAGAAGTGGAAAAATAAATAACGTATCTTTGTAATACTGTTGCAAAGAATTGGATCTTGTTAGTATCTCTGATAAGACAGAAGTTTTAGACCTTCATGCTGCCTTTTGTTTAGTGGTCTCTCGGTCTGTTAAATTCAAACAAAATTTCCATTTTTATTTTTCGAATAAAATTAAGCAAAAAAATAATTAAAATGAATTTTATCTAAGCCTTTTTATTTAAAATTTTCTCATATTAAATTTATTTGAGTGGTAATAAAAAACGAGCTTATTTCCAGAAAGCTGTAAATCTTTATTTTTCATTCTTAAATAAACGCCAGGAGATTGTCTATACTATTTATTCAACCTAGCAATAAAAAAAGACTTTCACCTTCGTCACTCAGTAACTCCAAGATAACATACTAAATAACTTCGTCCTGAAAACGAAATATGAAAAAAACATCATCAAAATAATGAATATGGTAGCAAACATAAGCACACACATTTGTGTTATCCTTAATGATGAAAGTTCCATCCTGCAACGAAATCCAGCATGCCGAATAGTTTTCTTCCTCAAGTTTCCTGCACACAAATAATATACTACACTCAGTCATTAGCTTTCATTTAACAAGCTATTCCTGTAACCTAAATTACGTAAAAAAAAGAATTAGGGCAACACATTACAGCACTATGTCGTCAAAAATGCAAGGATCGAACATATGCAACTTATTCGTTCTTACAAATCTGTCAACACTAATGGCCGAAGAAGTATTGCACCCTGAAAAAGCATTATCCTCACTGAAAATTACAGCCAAAGGACAACACCCGTCCACCGACTGTAAAGCACTGGTGCCGTTGTCAGTTCTCAATTACAAACGACAAACTAACTTTTTAATCTGAAGTTTTTAAGCTAAATTAAACAAAATGTACTTTTCCTCCTTAGGAATGATAGCAACTCTAAATGACATAGAAAAATATTCTGAACAGTACAGTTACTTAGAAATATTTTATTAAAATGAAGACTTAACACATTTTAGAGTAAATTTAACTTATAATGCCTTTTTGACTCTAATAGTTTATCAAATAAAATGAAAAACGATCCCTTTGAAAATAATCCAAGCTGTTACTAATGTAAATGTAATATTTCATGCATACAGTTTTATAATTATTTTATTTAGTATTTGGTTTACATTTGGAACATAGCTAAAAAATAATAATAACATTAAGATATTCAAGAACTTCCTTTCTCGACATTTTAGAATCTTGTAACTGGAAAGTGCACCAGAATGTGCTGTTTTAATCCCCACATCCCATTTCATAAGTTTTGCTATCTTTGCTTTAGAAATAAATAAATCTTTTTTTTTCCTTTTAAGACGACTATTTTCAAACTTTTTACTTCCTTGTACAAAGTAAAGGAAGTATTTTAATCGTAAAATATTTTGAGTACCATATTTCAAAGGAAATATCCATTTTGACCCTTTCCGAATGCATTTTGACGATTTTTTGTATGACTTTTGTACGTATGGACAGAATAAACGACTCGTTTTAAAAACAGATTGTAAAATGGTTTCAAAAGAGATTTTCTCATGGCGTTTGTAGATACCTACGTGCGTTTCTCGGAACTCAAAAACGATTAGCCGTAGAACATTGAAATTTTGTATATTGGACTCCTATAATATCTAGATCTGCAACTCTATTTTTATTGCAATCGGCAGTACCAAACATGTATGTATATATATACTCACTCCCTTATGCAGCTTAAAAGTCCTTAACCGTCCTTTAGTCATATACTTACAATTACAGAAGGATTTTAAATGACGAACATATTTATGTTCTGCATTGTCAAATTTTTAAAGAATTAATTTTCGGCAAATAACGAAATCTAGCTATATACATCACAACAGTTTATAAATGTAGCAAGTCTAACAATAAATGTTTAACAATATTTAATACCACTTTATTGTCGTAAATATCTAATGAAATTAATATCTGTTTATTGTTGCACAAAAAGTGTGTATTATTTAATAGGCCGTACAAGGAAGTTATGTGACATTCACATTGGATTTTTTATGTGTAAAGTACTCCATCACTTCTGATACCCCAAACGTTTACCAGCCAAACAAAAACAAATTAATTAATTAATAAAAACTCACAGCCCAAAAAGGTGAAGATAATTGCTTGCTGTTTGTTTAAAGTCAGTTACATGTTTACTGTACTGGGAATGAACGCATTTTATTTTTTGGTTGATGTATTTTATTTCAATAAACATCATGCAAATAAAAATTATAAAATGTCTTTGTTTCTCGCAAGCAAAATCTAGAACACCATCTTTCAACAAAATAAAACATATTTTTTTCCACTTAAAAACACGCAATTTAGATCTATTTAAAGTGAAATGTAACGAATTAATTTTTACATATGTTAGTCCTGTTACTAAACTCATAACCTCATTTTGATTTTGTTCTGTGCTAAAATTAACAAATAACGTTTTGTTTGCGAAAGAAGAATATTTGTATGATAAATTACGTCTTCCCAACTAAATATAAATCCCGTTTGACAGACATCAGATAGAGAAATAATGAAATTAACATAATACACTACATTTTTGCGGTTGTAGTTTATAACAAATTTACGATTTTAATTGTATGCGCAAATAAATTAAAGCAAACTAACTAAAAATACGCAAATAATTTAACTTTATTTTGCACAGAAACACAGAACAAGAGATCCGAAATTGGCTTTCTGGAGTCCGGATAATTAGAGTACTGAGAAAATTAGACTATCTGAAGTCCGAATACTTGTAATTTTATTGCATAAAAATTTGGGAGAATAATTATTGTTTTCAAAACGTTGCTTATCCGTCCGGAACTTCTAAACGAGCATTTTTTGGAACTAACAAGAAAAAATGAGGAATATGGAAAACCAATAATTAACGAATTGTCAAATAAAAGAGCACATAACCTTCCTAGAACCTGATTTGACAGAGTTGAATTATTCAAACCTGCTAATAACGGATGAAATTAGCCTAAAAGATGAAGGTCTGCAGTATTTTTATTTGATGCAGAGAGCAATCTTATGTATGAAAAAAAGGGCTGTTGAAAAACAATACTCATTTAAACATATTTGATAAACGTTTTCTTGTTTAACAGCAGTTGATTGTATCATCTTGGTAATTTCATACACGAAACAAATGGAAATAAGAAATACGTTGTTCCCTTAAATGCTTAACGGTATTAGGACCAAAAGCAAAATACCTTTTAAACAAGCTCTCGGAAAAAAAAAATTTGCCTTTTAAGTTCTTTGTATTATTTTTTTATTTTATATATTTAAGTTTATATATATATGTGTGTGTGTGTGTGTGTGTGTGCGTGTGCGTGCGTGCGTGCGTGCGTGCGTGCGTGCGTACGTGCGTGCGTGCGTGCGTGGGTGTGATATTTTTAATGCGTAGTCGTGATGGAAGAGTGGCAGGGCGAGTGGAGGAAGTTGGTACCAATCTAAGTTCAGCCAATTATCATCTTTATTTCCAGATTTCCAGGCACACTAAAAAGTACTCTCGTAGACAATATACTCTTCAATCATAACAATTACAATAATTTCTTATATACAATTTACACAGGTTAATGAGGGCGATATTATTTTAGACGGACAAGCAGAACATAGAAGACAGGTTAGCAATGGCGGAAG
Source organism: Stegodyphus mimosarum (assembly GCA_000611955.2). NCBI lineage: Eukaryota > Metazoa > Arthropoda > Arachnida > Araneae > Eresidae > Stegodyphus > Stegodyphus mimosarum. The sequence goes on from KK117886.1 coordinate 12,719, forward strand.
CTAGGGAAAGGAATGCAGCAGAATAATGACGTAGCTATTGTGCCAAGAGTACTTATACGAAATCTGATGTACAAGTACAGCTAATCTGTGATTGGTTAATTTCAGTTTTAGTTGCCCTTTTCACGTAGAACGATAGAAAGATCTCAAATTGGGAAGAACAGATGAATTTCGGCGGAGAGTACCAAATCTAGACTGCTAATTTTGAGGTCATCAATTACTTTTTTAAAGCAGCTATCTATTTTATTATACCTTACATATATATAAGTTTCATCATCGTTTCTTCATCAGCTATAGAAATAAGTATTTTCATAAATTATTGGCAAGATTTTTCGAGCAGTAAGAAATAATAATTAAAAAAAACGATAATTTAAACTGCAGATATTTTAGCTGGTATACTTGAATTATTCGCTTATTCCTTCCCCCTCCCCTTCACTGGTCGAGTGATTAAGAATGCTGAATGCTGGTAGTTCGACCTATCTTTGAATTCAAGCCAGCTGGCTAGTTGCAGGTTAGTTTTTGGTGAATACGAGCCTGTTTTCCTTAAGAAATCCTTTTCACGAAGCCATTCCTCCCTATAGGCAGACAACCTTTGTGTGTTTTGCATATTAAAATTCCAAAGATCATTTTTTATTCTGTTGATCAGACATATGCTTATTATCAACCAAATAATGCACATGATCTTTTATTAACTTACGGAAATATCACTTTTTTAACGGTATCGGTTTTTAACTGTTTTTAACGATTTTGCTCACGCGGTATCACACTTTACCTCAAGAAACACTATATTGGTATTTACAGGGTTTAATTTCTAAAAATAGAAGTGCTGGAGTCCCATGGAAGACCGTTAAGAAAGAGGAACAAGAATAAATAAGTATATAAAATGACTATTAAAATCATTAATAATTTAAAAATTAAATAATTAATGTTTATCAAATTAATTCATAATTATTTAACTCATAATTAATATTTATTAATTATTATTTAAATTTTAATATAATTTTATTGCTAAAAATAAAATTTTCCAGGTCAAATGTCTACTCAAATTGTTGTTCAGTTACATAAAAGAAGTGTCGGAGCCTTCTTATCTACAGGTCCGGTACGGTCCGGCTAGAATTAGAATTTATCCCTAAAACTAAGAAGTACCGGCGCAATTTAAGCTCTGGATATTTAGTTATACGTATACAGGACTCACTTGTTAAAAATGGTATGTTAAAATATATGTATTAAACGTAATCTTCATTTTGGTGACAATACAAGAACTGATAAAGAATACAAATTTTAACAGTTAGATCATGTGTTAGATTACTGAATGAAAAATAAAAATATTCCTGAAAATATTATTTCTGAAATTGCTTTATTCTTCAAACAGAAGAGAAACACGCCAAAGTGAAACATAAAACTAGCAAAGCAACAACCTTCGGCATAGATTTAGTCAAGAACTCAATCGATTTCGAAGGCAGTCTTGCAGATTTCAAGACTGCAGATTGCTTTTGTTCCTGATGAAAAGGGACCTGTACCTGTTTGCTTTCGAAATCAATTGAGTTCTTGACTAAATCTACGCCAAACACAAGCTTATTGCTTTGCTATTTTTATGTTTATTTTATTCTTGTTTTAAAAATGGTCATTTCATTGTCCGTTTTCCCCAAAGTTGAGCAAACAAAACCAGTTGAGAATTTTTTATAAAATAATTGTACTCATATAACTAATTGAAAGTTACATAAAACCTAAAGTAAACTTAAAAAAGGTATAATTTCAAAACATCATACAGCTTCCACAAAAATTTCTGTGTTTGCAAGAAATGGATTAAACAGATTGGCATCAGTCCGCGTTATCTCTGATAATTAGGATCTACGCTGTTTGTGTATGACATGAAAAATTTATCAATAATATGAATTATCAAACAACGATTTAAAAAAGTATTATTTTTGTGATAAGGAAAATAATTTTTGTTTTACGACTGTGACATGGCAAGTATAAGAACTCAATAATAAAAAAGAAATTTTACAATTGTATTCCTTTCTCGACATGATATCTGAGTACTCAAGACAGCAAGAAGCTACTAATTACAGTTATCTGCCCCATGGGGATTACATTGATACAGATCAACTGCTGTCGTTCTACCTTCGCGACTTCCAAAATGATAAGAGGACTCAGAACTGTCCTTAATTGTCTCAATGGGAGTAAGCTAACCGATGCTTTTCGCTTTATCAGAGTAGACTTAATCTCTTTTAACGAAGAGCTTCAAAGATCACCTTGATAAGGTAAAACTATCATCTTACGTAATGTGCCATTTTTTGTATTTAAGGATGAACTCTCTACTTAAAAGCTGCTTCCGGCAGCTAAAAAACATAATTTATCACACGCTTCTAATTAGTAAAATTTATCGCTGAGCCATACAAAATTATCTTAGTATCTTAACTTGTCATAAAAGTCACGGGAGGGAATCAGTTTTAATTTAGTGTCAATGTATAGCTTATCTTAACCAAAAAGAAATAACACAATACATGGGATTCCTCGGTCTTACTTAGCGGATCAGTTTAACAAGGGCCTACCATATTAATATATGATTGGGTGTTTTATCTCAGATGTTCAAATTTTAGAGCAATCCTATTCGTAATGTCATAAATGGAGATAGCTATCTCATCAGTGGTTCATGATGAGCTTCCCACGGTGTAAAAGGTATTGTTTAAAGAAGAAACAGTGGCTGAATATCCAATTGAAATGTCATAAATGATGTCTTTTAATTAGTCTCAAACTGCTGTCACGCATTATTTTAACTCATTGATAAGATAAATATTGGCGTCACCCAGACTACAGTTTGTTTCATCATTTCAGTTCGACTCTAGAGTCTTTAATGAGAACCTATAAAAATTTTCCTCATTCCCACAGTAAGTTCACGATAACGTGCCTGTTTAATTACCTGTTTTCTAAAATAAAAATACATGTTTATAAGCAGAAAAGGAGGCTTTAAGTATTCGGAATAGAATGAGCATATTCCTGTTGTCACAGGTTTGTATTAAAATGTTTAGATGCTGTCATGTATTAAAGCTTGCATTATTATTATGCAGTCTTCCTAACATTCAAAACAACTCTTGGATGTTATAGACAAAGAAAGATATATTTTCCCGAAATATCTAAGTTATTCTGCCTCGAAATAAGAACCCATGTTTAAGGTTTCTCAATATCCAATAGCAGGGATTTCTCAAAATTCCTTGTATTATTTATTTAGTCATGCCTTCAAAATAATTCTTTTCCCATATTGTTTTAAATGGACAAATTTTATATACGCACTTTATTTACAAAAACCAATTTTTAACACTTTCGGACTTTGCGCTTGATTATCTTATTGTCCAAAAGTAGAAAACTCTCAAACTTTATTGAAACTTTGAACTTAATATCAAATAGAAGTGTAAAAGATAGCTCCAGCATAGCTGAAGACATCGCTAGAAAATCTTCTAGAAAACGCAGGCAGGCATAAATTTTGTAATTTTCCTTTCCAAAATCCTTGCTGTAAATTAATAATTCTAAGAGCAAAAACACTCGTTAAGTTATAAGGTAAATGGTAAAAAATGAGCAACAAAAATCGCACTAGAATTGCCTAGCTTACCTACCTTGACGGCATGCAGCCTGAAGCATAGTATGAATAATCTTCGTTCATAGCATCCACAGCCTGCGTGCTATGAATACAGCACGGCAGCATCCGCAGCACGCAGTTTCTTGCACTGAAATGGTCCAGTCTAAACACTGGTAGTTTGATCGGGATTCTTATCCTAGCGAATGGGCTGGCTGCATGGGTGACATGGATGTGATCCAGTTTCCTTTAAAAAAGTCCTCCATGAAAATAGCCTTTTTTTAAGTTTCCTTTAAAAGTCCTCGGCGGAGACATTCCTCCCCACAGGCAGAAAGCCTTCGTGTTGCTTTGCCTCAATCAATCAACCTAACCGCATCTTTCTAACACCTGAGTTTAAATAAAATTATCTTCATATTATGATGAAAGCACGAAATGCAAGCAAGTATTTAAGAAATTCTGCGCAAACAAAGAATTATTATAGATTATGTATCTTTAAAACGGAGCATTCTGTTATTGGCTATTCCACATAATAACTCATGTCGCCCAGTCTGGAAAGTGGTTAGTGACTCTGCCTGTCATACCGAAGGGCCCGGGTCCGAATCCCGGAGAAGGCAAAGATGTAAATTGTCTCTCTCTTCATAAGAGGCAATGGTAGACCACTGTTGCCTCTTCTAAAGGGTAGATGTGCCTCCGTAACAAATTGACCATCGCTTCCGGCCTTAGTAATGGTCAAAGCCTATAACAGCTAGTGCCCGCCATTAGGGAGAAAAAAGTATTAACTCAGAGATAAAATTTCTTAGTGCCTGTAGCACCGTTATGAGAATAATAACTTACTGACAAATGCTATACTTTTAAAGCCATCTAAATATGAGCCCCAGAAGAGGGACGCTGGCCTTTAATGGTTTAAAAACACTTAATACATTGCTATATTTTAGAAGTTAACAGTATTCTGTGATATGTGGCTTTCTATACTTTTATTGGTGATGAAAATCCAAGACATTTTGTGATTAAAATTTTTTGACAACTTTCGGCCGCTGGTGGGCGCAAGGTTAATGGAGGAAATTCTAATGTGTTGAACGTTAGGACATATTGCTACGTACATTTAACATGCATTCTTTAAAATTCTTGCTAAAAGTTAAGGTTCTCTCTTCTTACCTTGTGCCTTCGCGGAGAAATTAGAAGCAAGTCCGGCTGGTAGTCGGGAAGCCTGAAGTTCAGATCCAGGCGAGGACGTCGCTGGTTCTTCATGAGTCTTCGCTTCGAAAAAAAAATTATAAATGTCTGTACAACGTATTAAATAAAAAGCAAAAGGTTGGTATAGAAAATACACTGAATACAAATTATGGTTGAAATTATGCTTAAATTCGACCCCCCCCTTACATGTTTCTTTAAGCAATGAGTTGGTTTAATAATAGGGAAATTTATACTATAAAAATATTAATCCTATTAAGTTTCGCTTCATTTATACACGCTATAAATACTACGAATAATTCTTTTATTACACTCTTAACTAAAATATCGATATTTATTTATCAAAAACACATAAAATAGGTGAGAAATAGAGTGTGCCTAATGCATTAAATAAGAAAAAAATTACGTTTCTCGCATAAAAAAAAGTACTGAAAACCCAACTGTTTTTAGGGCTGTTATGAAAGAAGTCGCCTCAACTCCTCCTTCCCATGGCGATGGTTCTCTTAGAACACCCACTTTCTTTGTCCATTTGTTTCAAGATCCATACCAATATTGCAGTCCAGATGCCATATCATTCAAGTTATGGAAGTTGTGCATACGTTTCTTGTTCGGTTGCTCAGTCTCTTAAGAGAGTGCCAGTTGCATCTCTTTACCATCCCTCCGCTCGGACAGCAGATGTACCATGAAGTCGTACATATCCTTTCCTCATATACTATATATATATATATACATATATATACATATATATTAGTCCTACTTTAATTTTAACGCGTTTTTTGTTTTTTTGTGTTGCTGAAATTAACTAAACTCATATCGCAATTCGCAGTAATATTTGTATGGGAAGAAAAAGTATATCTGACCGAAAATTATTGGAAGATTAATGCCATGTGGGAATAGCAATGGTGAATTTTCCCAGAATTACTCATAAAGTTCTTCATAAGAAGAAGTTTCCTATTTTAAAGAAAAATTTCCTTGTTTTATCAAAGGATATTCTTTTCTGCTACTAAACGGGTAAACGGCGAGGTAGTAAAATAAAGTTATACTCTCAAACGCAATAAAATTTGCAAAATTTGTTATTTTGTAAATAGAAAATACATTGGCTAAAAATTAATTTTGTTTGGAAAATTGATATATTTTGTTGGTTTGAGTATGGCTTGTCCTACAATAGCTCTCTTTTTACGCAAAATGAAATTAGTGTTCACATGTGTTTACAAAATTAAAGCAAGTAAAATAACATTCTAGCTGCTAAAAAAATTGCCCTTTTAGCTTACTGTCAGAAAGGAGTTACTTATGTTAAAGGATATATAAATAGCATAAAGTTTTTATAATGCGTTTAATTATCCTGTACAAACAGCGATCTAAAAAATGGTTACTTTCAAAGACAAGAAAATTAACTGTGCCTAATTTATCTGACAGATCTCACATATCTTCTATATTACCACTTCATCTTCCTGTAATCTCTTAATCGACTTTTGTCAGGTAACACTTACTAAAGGAAAGCTCATAAATCGCTATCTTCCCAAGCACCTATTAATGACCCAATTCTCACTAATTGTTGAGAGTTGGTTTACGAGTATCGAGTGCATTTTGCTTTGAATTTAAAAAAGGGGAAACTTTCGGTCTAATAATTTTAGTCTAAAATATCCAGACTGAATGCCGATGTCACTGAGTAAGTTTTAAGCATATGCAAGCTAAAATAAGCAAATATATATAAAAAACTAAGAAATAAAAGAAGTATAAAAAAGTTCGTTTATCATTTTAAATCGAAACAATATCTTCTGCTGTCACCCCACACATTAAAATCTCTATTATTGAATAAAATTAAAACTTAGCTGGAAGACGTTCAACTTTTAAAGCTCCGGTGTACGTTTTCACATTTCTTTTTTTAATGTAATGTGGTATAAGCGTAAAAATATCAAAATATAAAAAATGCACATTACCTTTGGAATAACATTAAAGAAAGTATATATATATATATACTTTCTCTGTATATATCTCTTTCTCCGTCAGTACTTTCTCTTTATTTACTCTGTATATATATATATATGTAATAATAAAAAAAAGCAATGACCAGGAGGAATTTAAACATCGTAGAAGTATTGATCCATAACGAATAAGAAATTGGAGGCGAAGGCAGATTAAATCTTCATTTTTTATTTCCGCTTGTTGTGGCCACAATCAACTTGGCACATGAAATGTGCCTATTCCAAAACAGCTCACATTTTAGATTAATTTTCAGTAAGAAAGAAGAAAGTAGCAGACAGCAGTCCAAATAGGGCGAAGCGTAAAGAGCAAGTGCTACGTTCAGGGTGAAATCCCAATTCAGACTGAGTTAGTTTTGGTTTACAATGCATTTTCATTGGATAGTTAATACTTCTGTAAAATTATTATTGGTTACTTGACTTTTAGTTCCATTTACATCATCAGAATTATGTAAGTGTCATATGACAGGGATTGATCTAGAAATGACGCAGTGCAGAGAGAGGTTACTATTTTTAGAATTGAGAAGGGAAATTTACGTTGTTAATTTAATCTTAAGACATATTCTTTA
>KK117886.1:30442-42690 GCA_000611955.2 Stegodyphus mimosarum
AACCAAAAACTGAAGGTTGATGAACTTAGGTTTAATTTTTAGGTGCGTTAGAAAGCGCGTTAATATAGGAGCCGGGAATTTAATCTTCAGTTTAATATTTGCTTTGTAAATAATTCAACTACTTCTTGTATTCTCAAGCCGCAAGAAATGGATATTAAATTTTGTTTAAAGACGTTTAACTTCTTGCAATGTCAAGAAAAGTGCAAACGAATGTTTGTGTTGTTTTTACGCTTGCAATTACTTAGTGTTGTTGAATTCTAAATAAAAAGAGGACGAGAAATCGTCAGACAGTTTAAGGAGGCTTCCAGTATTTTGAATAAGAATAATTAAGGTGCAAACTTATTATGTTAAGATTTAACTCTTTAAAGGAGGAAAAAACTAAAAAATTTCAAATATTTACTATTGCCATTGAGGTGGATATAATGAATATACATTAAACTATATTACTTTCCATTATTTTAAATTAATTTTGATTAATTAATTAAAACGCAATTGTTAAAAATTCTGTATTTATAATTCATTTGGATTGTTTGATTATCGGAAAGCAATCTAAAGCTGTTGATCACAAGGAAACAGATGCATTCAGGATGAACTTTCTAACGGAAATTAATTCGTAATTACGTCACTCGTGAGAAAATTATAAAACCACCTGCAGCCCGACCCTTTTACAGGGTATGAACCCGGGATCCAGTACCAGTATTTTTTAGGTTTAGTCAGTTGGTCCTTTTTTGATTTTTTAATTATTTAGTATCTCTTATTATTATTGGTTTATTTAATAAATTATTAATTAATAAAAACCTTTATCTGCTTAATATAGCAAAAACTGAGGAGCTATAAATAATGTAAATTATTGTTAGTTGTTAATTATTGATGTTTAGTCACTCATTATTAAATCCAGCGGTTTCATTTATGTAGTTTTTTTGGGGGGAGGGAGAGGTAGTTCTGTTTTAATATTAAGGTATTTCTTAAAGCTAATAAGCTGAGAATTTAGTTAGTGCAATATCCCTTCTCTGAATTTTATGAAAAAAAAAGAAAGTAAAAATATACGATTCAAACTTAAACTTGTAAACTAAAAACATAACTGTTTAACTAAGTTACACGTAAAAATAACTTTTACATTAAAAGGAGATGAACCTAGAACAACCTGCTTTAGTAAAACAAAAAGCTTTACTAAAACGGAGCATATTAAGACAAACGTTTCCAAGCTATACTTCTGAAACTTTTCTTTCAAAATCAAGCAACGTGTTTTTACTCTGTTACAATTTCCTTAAATCTTTGGTTGTTTTATACTTGTACGAAAGAATTTCGGATTTTGGTGGTTATGTTGTACACATTAAAATGTTTATCGTTAAAAGAATCATCAGTTTAGGAAGAAATATATACTTTTTTGTGCAAACTATCATTAGAATGAAAAAAATATATATCTTTTTAATTCGAATAAAAGTTTTAAATTATTTATAAGATATATATTTTAATTTCCTCCTAAATTATACAGTATGCAGTGAATTAATTGAGCGTGAGGAAATTTTTGAATATTCCGAAAAAATATTTAAAGAGTTCATAATGGAACATGATCTGAAGTTTATTTTATTTATTTTTTTTTAATTAATTCTCTACACATCGTATAACGGGAGACGAGAATGCAATACACCTTTTTCTTCTCATTTTGTACGACAGATGGCAGCATGTGAAATCAAAACGTAAGCTCATTGCTTTCTGCGCGAAATTCTATATTTTGAATATTTTAAATCTTTGCAAAGACAAAGTGGTTCTAATGCCTTTCGTTCCATTTAAAATATTATTGCAATTTCTGAATCCCTAGTAAAAACAATCAGTGACTGATGTTTATGAAAAAATAATAATGAAAATATATGTAACAAAAGATTAAAATAAATCCGCATAATTTGAGAATAAAAATAAAAAATATTACGAAAGTAAATAAACAGATCATTTACAATAAAACACAGGAAAATAAAAAAAGGTGGAAATATTTTCTAATGGGATTATCATTACAATTTCTTTCATTTCAAACACAGCCTAATTTTTAAACGAATATTTATATTTTTATTTTAATAAAAATTTAAATATCTCCCTGTGGTTTTTTGGGGGGGGGGGCGGAGGGTATAGAACGACATATTGCGTAATAAACTTGCTAAATTTAAATGTAATACTTATAATTAAAAATTAGCTTATTCTTAATTGCACTTTGGAAACTCATTGTTTCATTTGAATTACTGAATTTTCCTTGTGAAACACTTTTGAACTTTTTTTTCACTTAAATTTACGCGCATTACTTATTTAACATCATAAAATTGACTGCTTTTTATCTAAAATCTGCTGTTTTATGAAAAGGTAAGTAAATTTTAGGGTTTTTTTAATGTAGAGATTCATCTGCTATTAACTTAATTAAATAGTTTCCATTATCTTGATCAGAAGCTAATTAATCAGTCGACTTTACTCGCTTGGAGTTTTTTACTGATATAATTCCTAATAACTGGTACGTGTCTGTATTTATGTATGAATTTTATTTTTCTTTGCAGTATAAAATGTAAAAAAGTAACTTTTTTCCTCGTGAAATAAATGTTGGTGACGAAATTAAATAATTTTGCTTTTATCATTCTTCAGAGTATTCTAGTAGTTACATGAGCTGTGATTACAATGACATTTATGACGCTGTAATCATGACGCTCATTCTGTGTCGTTATTGTAATATATATTTCAGGAGATGGTGTTGATTGCTGTAATAAAGGCTGTGAGAATGGTGATAAATTAATTACTTGGTTAAACTCCTTAAAAGAATCTGGCATAAATATCTTAATGGCATTTATGCCAGAACTCCTCAAGAATGTATCATCAAATTTTGAAATGCGTAGATATCTCAACAATACATCTTAAAATTCTGAAAATTTATCGGAGAAAGCGTTTGGAGCGAACAGTAAACGATTTAGAGATCCATTCTTATCAAGCGTAAAATAAGTATCAAAATAGAAGTGAAAGATTATTATGGTACAAGAAACGAAGAAAGAAAGAAAAGTAGAATGTGCTCTGCTTGTAAAATTTACGATAATCTGTTATAAAGATAAATGTTACCAAAAGTACTATACTAAAGGATAATAAGCACAGCTATTATATAGGTTTTAAAATTATCAAAATTTTAAGTTTTGCTCCAACTAAAATAAATTTAGAAACAGTTTTATAATTATTACTTCATGTATGCAGTAAGTAGAATACGCATATTGTAATACGTATAATTAAAAATTAGCTTATTCTTAATTGCACTTTGGAAACTCATTGTTTCATTTGAATTACTGAATTTTCCTTGTGAAACACTTTTGAACTTTTTTTTTCACTTAAATTTACGCGCATTACTTATTTAACATCATAAAATTGACTACTTTTTATCTAAAATCTGCTGTTTTATGAAATGGTAAGTAAGTTTTAGGGTTTTTTTAATGTAGAGATTCATCTGCTATTAACTTAATTAAATAGTTTCCATTATCTTGATCAGAAGCTAATTAATCAGTCGACTTTACTCGCTTGGAGTTTTTTACTGATATAATTCCTAATAACTGGTACGTGTCTGTATTTATGTATGAATTTTATTTTTCTTTGCAGTATAAAATGTAAAAAAATAACTTTTTTCCTCGTTAAATAAATGTTGGTGACGAAATTAAATAATTTTGCTTATTTAACAGTTTTATAATTATTACTTCATGTATGCAGTAAGTAGAATACGCATATTAGTTAAAAGCCGGAGAGTTTTCTGATTACGGTCGAAAAATTTCATTTCACATACAAAACAAAACCCTTGTCATTCACAGTCGGCATTCGAATGGAATGACAGCTGATTAGCATCCTCTCGCGGTGTGCTTTCATTTTGAGCTCCTATCTAATTAACGCTTCGCCGCTGCCTTCATCGAGTCCTCGCATCATTTTTATTTATCTCATAAAAGGTTGTTGGCTTTAATTAACTTTAAAACCTGAAGTTTAATCCTTTCTCTTATATGTTAACTTATTATAATGCTGTCTTGTCAATCAGAAGCGCAAAGGAATTTCGATAACAGCGCTTTGTAAAAGACTGTTCTTTATAGTTAGGAAAAAAGAATATAAATATTAATAAATGTTTCTAAATTTAGATCATCCATCTCTTGCTGATTGTATTACCATAGATTTAACGCATCGCGTAGTATTCATCAAGTTTCTATCATTGTCTCTCACTACGTAGATGAGCATGTTCACTACTTGGGTACGAGCAAAGAAATATGATAGAATGGATGTGCTTTCACCATTGTTCTTTGTGACAGTGCCGTTGCCTGAAACCAGTACACAGCAATTTCCTAAGCCCTGATTCTCAACAGCACAATAACAGATGATTAATTATTGAGCGAATGTGTGTTGCGATAACAAAAGAGCTAATTGCATTGAAAGACGGTGCCACATTCAGTGATGATTGCTTGTTCATGTTTGAACTGTTCAAGCACATAAATGTCGCGTGCCTTCGATAATATTCATCAGATATAGCGTCAGCTAATCACATTATTGTTCCGTGTGCTATCACATTATTGTTTTAACTCAAAATGAAATCGCTTTGATATTTATCAAATGGGTTTATTCCAAGGTTGAGTCCTATTCCATGCATATCCTGTCTTCTGACATAGCTCAGCCGGTTAATCTACTCCTTGCATTATTTTACTGAGTTATGGAAAATATCTAGTTATCTCTCTGAATAACAGCCTTATGAACTGTTACTTATATACCAAATGGCGGTGAAGTGTAAAACACCCTTTCTGTACGAAAGGGTGCCTTTTCACTGGGAGCTGCTCATATACTGCATAAATTTTTCGGCGAACCGAAAGAACAGGCACAGGCGGTACAGGCATACTTTGTCTCCAACTCTATATACTATACATTCACACATTCACTAGATGCGAACAAAGTATTCAGTGAAAGCGATACACTAGCACGCTATTCCCAGCAGTAGAAACCTAGGTTGCTATACTACAAGGTTTGCTCTTTTGTGACGTCATTGACTCATAGTCAGCTCAAAAGCAACTATTCCCTAATCTCTTTGAGTCTTCGTTTCTCCTGGAATTTTCTCTTTCTTTAACAAATGCCTGTGGGATGTAATTGGAAGCACATCCAGGTGGCAGTCGAGAGGTCAGAGTTCGAATCCCAGCAAGAACAAAGTATTTCTCACATTGTTAGTTCCGAAATAAACCAAATGACTCTATAAAGACTCTTTATTAACTTTGAACGGAAATAACAATAGAATAAAATCCGTAAATTGAGTAGTATATATGTGAGTCCTCAAAGGTCAGTACTTGCTTTTTAATTGAAAGTATTTCTAGTTAACATTATTCTGTCAATATGCGATACTAGTTTGATGCAAGGCTTAATTCCACATGTTATTTCGAATAATAGCTCTTGAATCGAGATAATGTTAAACAATAGTATTTACAGCTAACTAATAGATAACCAGCAATATTTAAAATAATAACAACATTTTATGATACCTTTTTTTTTTGTAGGATACCTCTATGAAATCAGACTCTTGGCGTTAGTCATTATCCAAAAAGAAGGTGGATATAAACTTTTCAGGCTCATAATTAATAATTAATTTTTCTAATTTATAGCTGTAAAATGCATTTACGAAATTTTCCTGCAGGAAAGTTAATTTCTGTGATGTTCTGCTAAGATTTAACAAGCGAACGCAAATAAGCGGGAGTAAAAAGTCATATTAAAAATCACGAAGCCGTATTGATTGTACGGGATAATTCTTAACTTACGTTGCTGCTTATTCTTGTTTAAGATTTGGAGATTCTGTTAATGCAAACTCGTGTAATGCAATTTTCAGATGCACGAAAATGATTTTTCTTCCTTTTATTTATCATTTAATAGCATCTCCAAGCTTTAAATTGAGAAAAACTCACGATTTATATCACAAGACGTTTCTTCTTTCTGCATATAAATAAGTTCATTTTTGATATTACCTATGTATTCTTTAGTTTTAAATAAATAAATCATGCTCCTAATTTTCAAATTATTTTATTTAGAAATGCATGAGTTGGTATGGTTACCAAACATTTTTGTTTCATATTAATTACTTAATTATTCGTTTTCTTCGAACTTATTACTTGAAAAGCATAAACAAATATGTCACGCTTTAAAATATAAAAAATAAAACCAACACGATGTTGTGCCAGGGTATGTTATGTAATACCTTGAAACAATTTTTATTAATTACAGAAATGCTGAAAATTTTTCTAAAACTTTCAGTGGCTTATAGTATAAATTAAACATTATTTTTTTTTAATTTAGGCGTATTAGAAAGATAAAATAAAGCTATAAATTATTAAGACCTGCGAAATCATTCAACTTGTTAAGCAAACGCACATTTATAGTTTGGAAGATGAATTAAAGATCTTACTGAGATCAAATGACAACAATCTGAAAACTGGTTATTATCCATACCGCGTTGAAAGTGAATTAAAGATTGAGCTAAAGATTGAATTAAAGCTATTGGATAGGCACTACTCCCTAAGTCGCATGGATGTTAAAAGCCATTGTATCGTAGTATTATAACGACTATTGACTGAATTCTGGCAGGAATTCTGACTACAAAGCTTCCAGCTGCCAGCTGGACGTGTTGATGGAGGAGCACCAGGATACACAAGGAGAAACACATAGGGTAGGTAATAATTCATTTAAATGTAAAATATTCTCTACGAAAGGTAATGGTCCAAAAAACTGTGAAGACTGCTCTTCAAAATTTATAATTCGATATTTATTTTTTTTAATTAAGCCATCTGTTTTAGTTATATCTCTCAAAATGTCGTTATTCGTCAATTACATCTGAATGATTGATCCAAGAACTAGAACCCACTTCAATGTTGCTTGGCTTTGAAAGTAAAATATTTATTTTCCTATACTACAGAATCCTTAAAAATGATAAAATCACTTTACCAGAATTTAATTCAAATTTAAAAAGCTAATTTTTGCCAAATCTTGTGAAATATATGGTTAACAAATGCAAAAATTCCAAATGAATATCCTTCTCTTATGAATACTATTACTAAACTATTTCTCAAATATGAAAAATAACAACAAAGTACTAAAATTTTAAAAGCAAAATTTTAAGCTTTTTATATCAGTGACATGAAAGATAAACTACAAAATTAAGAATCTTGTTTGATATGTTAAATAGTGAAATTTTACCCAAGGAATGTAATGAAATGTGGCAGTATGAAAATGGCGGTTACTATATTAGAGCTCTTTGTCAAGCTTCATCCAGTTCTGACCAAAAATATCCGAGGAGATGGAAACCAGAGTTCACATAACCCCCTTTATTTTACCCCCTATCCCTCAAGAGGACTTCGTATCGATAGTTTTTAAGTGCCCTCATTTCACAAAGATTAGGTTTCGAAGTCTATACCTTCTCCAGGGTTCAAACAATGACCTAACGGCATGAGCTTTGGCCTCCGATAACCACCGTACCATTCTGGAAGACAAATTAATTATACAGCATTCTGTGCAATAAGCATGTGAAATGTATAAGCAGTAGTGTTAGTCGTGCATTTAAGAAATATAAAATATATCATAAGCTATACATGAGTATTGTAAACCAAATTTCTTAAATGTATAGTTGTATATTATATGTAAGCTTAGGCATACATATATTATTCATGTATAAAGAATTGTTAAATTTATAATCATACGTAACACTTAAGTGTTATTTGCAATTTTAAGTGACCGCAGATTCTATGACTGCTATTCTTAATAATTTCCTGATATAATTTTTTATGAAAGTAGGTAAAATGTAGCAATTAGACGTTTGTTTAATTATTCCATACTACACATGGTAGGAAATTTAACTGTTTGGACTCTTTTTACTCGATAAAAAACTATTCTTTATTAATATTATTATTAAACGAAAAATTGTTATCACTTCAGAATACATATCTTTAACAAGTGTTTCAATAATATTCTGTTAGATATCTTTGTTCTTTAAAGACATCATTAATAAATATATAGTACTGTTCTTCATTCCAACAATAAATATACGCATTTTAATCTAGATTTCGATTCAAGCCTCGCTTTGAAGTGTGCATTAATAAAAAAAACTTTAAGCAACAAAATACATCGAGGAAGAAATATATGTACTGGCGTTTGCGCCCTTGGTAAGGATGTATCATTGTTAACATTATCGCCGAATCTCTGTTGGATAAAAAGCCTCCTTTCTCCTCTCTTAACGCATCACAGCTTCATTACGTAGTTTATATCTGCTTGCCTTTTTTTTTTTATTTGATAGGGTCAGTTATCTGAACCTGTTTAATAAACCTTCTCTTCCCAGAGGTCAACCAACTCGATGTCCGGAACTGATTTTAGAAGTCGCAATTACCTTGATTCACCTGATGCTTTGCTCAAACTTTATTATTTTTTTAACAACTTAGCCATTAAGGAAGGATCTCTCATTTATCTTTCGAACTATAACATGATAAAAACTTCTTTGATGCAAGATTTAGAGTACGTATACTTCATGTACTTCAAATAATATGCGCTAAATGATCAATGGATAAAATATGACCTTGTCCTTAAGGTGCTTCCCCCCCAAAAGAAAAATGCACCACATTTTATAAAAGCAACTTTATTGAAATCGCGAAAGATAAAATTTTATTTGGTACAGAAATCCAATGGTTTTTAACATAGTTGACTCGCATGTTCGATATTTTCAATCATATCTAATCGCAATTTCTATAAAGTGGGATTTTCAAAGATGTGGATCTTAACAAGCTAAGATTGCTAAGATTTTATGATCTTCTAACTTTTAAAGTAATATTAAAAGATTTTTTCCTCGAAAATTCTGTTTTGTGAATCTGTTTAGAAAAATTAATTTAAAGAAATTTTCTTGAAGGTTTCATTAGTTATAATTGTAGTTTTATGTTCCAATCATCTTGAAATTCTTTTTTTCGGTTACTAAATTTTACTATCGATCGAGAAGGATGCACATAGCAAAATCGCATGTAATGTGTTACAATAGCCTGCGCCACAACTCCCCTGACGCAACTACAACGGAACTATTTCATAAAGATGCCCTCATAACTAAATTGCCGACAATTTAAGCAAATAGGCCACTGCTGGCCAAGCCAGAAACCTTCATTAGGATGACTAAATATAAAAGGTGCTTCCACCTTTATGAAATCCAAGTTCGAACTTCCAGAAAACAATTTTCATAAAGATGTAGTCTCTTGAATGCCTAGGCATCGGTATGTAATAATGGTTTTAGAGAGTAAAAACATTATGGAATACAAAGAATTATTATTTAACTATTGAAAAAAATCTGCTGTCACAGTTGTAAAATTAACTTCTTCACACTTTACATGCGTTCTAAATAAAACTCTTAAGATTTGGTTTGATAATTTGTAGTTTTAGTTAAGACTTTACGCATTTTACATTTTAAAATTAACTTTAGAAACAATATTTTTTAATTCGTTACTCCGTTATTTTAAGTGTTTAGAAATTATCAGTCTACCTCTTGAATTATATTTTATCTGTTTATTATTTACGGACCAAATGAATATCCAGCTTAATCTTTAAGTTACTTTGGGTTCTGAAATCTCTGATCTTTACAACATCATCTTCAAGTTAGTTGTCTCATCTTTAAACTACTTGATTTTACCAGTTCCATCTCTCAGTTGCTTGGAGTTCCGAAATGTCAGTTTTTTAATGATTCCGCAACGAAAGTGTATTCAAGTTTGCTCAAGAACTCTAGTATTTTCGACGTATGTAATCTATGACTGAGATTGCGTTTCCTATGATTTTCGGAATTTTATGAAGCATCAAAATATTCAATGGTGAGGAACAGTTTTCTTAAACTAATGGATATTCATCTGAAGTATTTTTACACATTTTCTCTGGAAAAGTGAGAAGGAGACACTGATATTACGATCAATATTTTATATTTTTTGTTTTAAATGTTTAGTTCTATTCTAAAGGTTCTATTACCTTCACATATGGAGATTTAACTAAGAGTTTTATGAAGGAAAAACACCATAAAATTAAATTTTGAACAGACTTTTTGGTGCCGTTTCAATTTTATTGGTCTGGTCATAGTTTTCCTTTTTTCTCTTCATTTTTGCATTAAAAATTAATTAAAATTTAATAATTATTAAACTGAGTTTATAAATTTTGTAGTATTGATTACTAAATAGCACTGATTTAATAGTGTTGATGAAATTAGTAAACTCAAAGACAGTCATTATATGAAACCATAGTTTCCGTTATAATCACCTTCAAAAAGTAAAATTACTAAAAAATAGGTAAATTCAAATTTTATTATAACAGGTAAAGAAAATCAGTGAAAATTTTAGACCTCTCCAAAGCATGCACTCAAATGACTACTTAATTGATCGATGAAAATATATTCTCTGCACCATTGCATTATGAAATATTAGGCGGGTTTTACATTAAACATTAGCAAGTCTTAAAATTGTGAGAGCATTTATTTTAATTACTAAAACAAATATTTATTTTTTTCCAGTAGCTAAATTGCTCAGTAAAAGTGGATCAATAATCATATCAATTTAACACTTCAAAATCGAAAACTATAGTGTATCTGGAAGGTAAAATTAAAAAGACAATACCATGAATTTGCAGCTGTATACAACAGACATTAGGTCTAAATACTCATCTAAAGTTCTTTTTCAGTTATGATATTCATTAAAAGCAAGAGACAATAAAAATTTAATTGAAAAATTGGGGAAAAATTGGATCACGAATTCTCAAAACATCTCTAAAATAACAAGAGGGGGTGAAAAATGCCTGATCACACTGCTCATTCTAAAAACACATTTTGGTCCTTCAATTTCTGCGTAATTAATGCATAATTTTTATTATTGAGTCCTGGAATAAAAATGTATTATAACGGAATATTTTAATTAATAGATCGTTTTATGTGAGTATAACTGTGGCTTCAACTCGTAAATAATTTATACATTTTATTTAAATGTTACTTTATTAAACGATGTACATTGTCCCACTGGCGGAGCACAATGAAAATAATCTGGAAGCCACATATTTGTAAACCATCTTATTTCTTTGCAGTATACGCTTATAATTTTTTAATTCTTCGTGCCGGACAAAAAGGTTGATTCCTTCTGAATACTGTTTGGAAATAAATAATCACTGCCAGAAAGAAGGAAGGGGTAATAAATGGGAGACTTGTTTTGATTGACACAACCTCACGCTCTATGAAAAATCTTGCAACCAGTTCACGAGGAAGACTGAGAGACGACCTTGCGAAGCACGCATCTTGCCTCGGGACATATTTTCTAATGCGGGCCACATTCAACTCATTGCCCAAAATAATTGAGCAAATGCTTCAGTGGCAGTCAGCTGGCCACTGCCAACTGAAGTACGTGCAAGCATGGTGGTTTAGAATGTTCGAGTAAACTCGATATGGGGATTTGTCAGAGAGAATATTATTTGCCGAGAACAATATTAAATTTTGTAACAAGGAATACCATGAGTAACAGCAATTAAATCCAATAATGATTGAGTGTAATCCCCATTTAATGGCATCAGCGAATGATACCGTAAACGTTTTAGTCGCAGAAAATGAATAAGAATCCAAGCAATGAAAGAGTGATGGTGTTATTGAACAGAAACAGGTTTAGTTAAAGAGTAACTGGTGCGAGAATAAGAAATTGATTACAGAAATTAGCTTGAACTTTTGCGTCAAGGAAAGGAAACTCTTCTAATTCTTGCTTTTTAATTTTCAAGACAACATTCGTCATACTTTTCAAATATGAATTTTTCTACTTGAGTATGGATTACATAATGGATAATCTATTGAAATGATTAGAAATGCACGTAATGGACTCTAGAGTACTTTTATCTTTAGCAAAAGTTTCTTTAAAATTTCCCAATATTGAACCCTAAGTAGAATTAATGTGTATTATCAATCGACTCATTCGAAGAGAAATCTTTATCCTGAAAAAACCTGAATATCTAAGAAGATGCTGCATTCGTAACGTTACGTCATGAGAAGAGAAAAACAGTAATTTATTTTTATTCTTTATATTTTATTCTAAGAACCAAAATTATTTTATTTACTTTTTCTATTATTTAAAAGTTTTAAGAAATTTTATATTAATTTAAAATATATTTATTTGCGATGCTTACTTAAATAAAGATCAGGAATATTTTGGTATTTAAGTACATGTTACAAATACTGTAACATAAATTTTAAT